>CM068832.1:111212935-111460435 GCA_028554795.2 Sinohyriopsis cumingii
AGAACGATACGACTATGACGACACATCATCGCCAGAGCGATATGACTATGACAACGAGTCATCGACCGACTTATCCGACAATGAGTGAGTTAAAGGTCCTGATACAACAGTGATGACAATGTTGGGACTTCGAAACGTGGTGGGGATCAGTGAGGTAAATGTCAAGGAAGATCTCGTCATTGTTGATGTTATACCTTTATAATCTTTTGATAACTTATTACAGACACTTTATTGAAGTTATGTTGAAGAACAATTGAACTTTGGTAAACGAGACACAATAGCATAACCTTTCAAAGCTGGAAGTCGATATGAAGTTTTAAATATCATATACCATGTTAAGTGTTGTAAATTTCAATGGAATATTATTTATAGATACCAACCGTATTGTTCTTTGACTTGATAGTATTACTTCAATTTAGAGAAGGTGAACGTTTATTAGCAGTTATGTTTGCATTTAGGAAAAGGATGCAGAAGAAGCTAGGTAGAGGAAAGGATTGCATGATCTTAAAACATTCATTAATATATATTTTATTAAAACATTTCTTTACTCGTACATGCAGACAATATCCTGCAACTTTTGATAATTGCTGAGTGACTCGAAACTAATCTAGACCTGTTATTCGATTCAGGGTCAGAGACTAATTTCAAATTCAGATGGTAGCCCCTTGGGATACCAGGAAAAAGTGAACAAGCCCAGATTAAATTTAGAAGCCAGGAAGAAAATATTTTAAAATGAAACAGATTGTCTTGAGATTTTAATCTTTCTTTACATATCTACAAGTCATTCATACTTATTCTCCTTTTAGAAATAATAGTATAGATATTTGAAACTAACAATTTTCAAGATAACATAGACCCATTATGGTGGTTGCCGCTGGACTCTCGTCACAAAATGTTGTCGCACCTTGCGTAATTGTTGCCGCTGGAGGCTTAAAGTTGCGCCCCATAGTTGTCACACCGTCTCACTTCATTTCGTATGTCGTCTGCGTGTCGTTCACTCTTTATGATGAAAACTGACCAATACCGTGACTTTGGTTATCTCTTATGATCCAACGACATAACATACAATTGTCTGTGTCTCACTGATACTTTATATCGTGTTTGTAAGTAAATTTATTCAGCGCCTGTTCAAATCAAGCTTATAAACTAGTAAAAATGCTTATAAATATAATAGAAATTCGTTATTTTCCCTTCCAAGACCTAGGAACTAATGATTCGAACCTAAATAGCGAAATCACACTATATGAATGGGATATAGCAATTAGCTCCAAAAAAAGAGAAACGTTTCCTGGCAAAGATCAAATATGGTACATAATATATAAACAGCTACACAGCAATATAACAACAACCATTATTAAGCTACTAAACACGATTTGGAATAATGGATTGCATCCCAATAGCTGGAAACAAGCCATACTTATCCCCATCCCTAAACCGGGTAAAGACACTAATAACATAAATTCATATCGACCCATTTCCCTCACCAATAATATCTGTATACTAATGGAAACCATAATCTCAAATAGATTAAAACATCACCTTGAAAACAACAACCTGCTATTGGAAAATCAATGTGGCTTTCGAAACATATGCTCCACCACCAACCAATTATTCCGACTAGAAGCGGATATTAAAATAGCATTCAATTCCATGAGAAAAACCGACAGAAACCTCATAGCGGTATTTCTTGATTTAGAAAAAGCCTTTGACCTGGTCAGGACTGAAGGTTGATTGCCAAACTAAACCACTTCGGAATCACGGGGCGAATGTTTTACTGGATTGAAAATTTTCTAACAGGTCGTACAATCAAAACAAGAGTAGGCAACATCCATTCCAAAGAATTTCCATTTGAAAATGGCACCCCAATGGAGTGTACTCAGTCCAACGCTCTTCAACCTCATGATTAATGACCTAGACCAAAACATAGCCTCCACCGAAGTTAACTATACCAGGCGGCCGACTAGTCCTAGAGCTAAGGGAAAAACTTTTAATCCTTGAGAAACAGGAAGAATACACCAAACCACCTGACAAAACCCCTTGGTTGCAAAGTAACCCAAAGACAAACACCAAGGCCACCGAATAATGAAACAAATTGGAACAAGAAATCAAACTAAAAACACTAATCACAGATGACTTTCAAGCCACCTACCCATGATTCACTAAAGTCTGCACAGACTGATTCAAAACAACTGAACCATCAAGAACAGCAGATGCAATAGTTATCCGTGAATATAACATCCATTTGCCTAGTGGTAAAGGCACGTTTCTGTAAAGCATTTTTGGAGTAATCCAATTGTCGAGTGCAAGTTCATACGCTTTTAAGTAGCCTATTGTAAAATCGCTACGAGAAACTTGAATTATTTTACCCCTTGACAGTGGGCCAATTAAACACCTAACAGATTTTTGAGGAAATGATGTTGACCACGGTAAGAGGAAACCAAGAGTCTATTGCTGCAGGACATATTACGTTAATTGACACACCATCTACATAAAGTTTTTAAAAAAACCGCAAAACAAAACCCCCTCTCCCACCCCCAACCACACGAAAAACTAGCACACATATATCAGGAAATTTCTGATACCTTTTAATTGTGCCGTTTTAATTAATTTAATACATCTGAATGCTATGAAACTAGCACTTAGTGTAAATAGAGACAATCCCATCATGAGAAAAAAATCTAACAATGTATCTGCGCCTTTTTATGTCATGAAATCATATTTCAATTCAGTTGGAATCTAAGCGTGTGTGTGTGTGTGTGTGTGTGTGATTTGGATTTTTAACGTAGCTTTAAAACTTTTTCAGTCATTTCGCTACGATGTCTGCAGTGTGGCAGTTTATAGTGATGTCTAGCATTCGGGCATCATGCCGCAGACACGTGGCACCATGTCCCACCCAGTGACAATATCATGGCATAAGGCCGACCAGCCCTAACACTAACCTCTTAATGATGAGCGCCTAGAGAGGCAGCTGCTAATACTATTTTTATGACTCGGCCGCGGTTCAAACTCGCGACCGCCCGCATCCGCGGGGGAAATAAGTTGAATGTTGACAAGTAACAAATGTTCTATTTGATGACGTCACAGTGTATATTACAACATCTGATTATGATTAGGCAATTTAGTAGCGATAGGATTGATTTAGATTTCATGATTTGTTTCTCGTTAATTTTTTTCCAAATCATTTTCAAAGTTTTACCATTATATCCTTGTATATTCCATTTGCAATTGTAATCTACCATTCCCGCTTGAAGTACAGTTTGTAGAAAGTGTCTTACTGCTATTTCAATTTTCAATAAATGAAAAATCTTTTATCAGGTGACTGCAGATCACACGTGTATTTTCTGATGTGAACTTTTATCCATTCTTACCTATTTCAATAACCGAAAATGGAAAAAGTTGAGGAAAATGGATGAGGGTGGTGAAAATGGATGAAGATGGTGACAATGAATGAGGGTGGTGAAAGGTTTGAAGTGAAACTCCTGCATATGAAGATAATGATTACATTTATATTGTAGATACTAAACTGCAAGCTTTCTAATGATTTGGATGATCTATACGATTATGGTTGCGCTCTACAGTTTCGTATTTTGCGTAGTGTCAGATATGTAAAACAACAACAACTTTCCTATGTTTTCTTAATTGGTTATACTGGCTCTTTAAGATAACAACACCACTCATGTCCTAAGTGTTATTAAAATACATTTTAATTCCATTTATTTTGTCATGTGATTGATGGGTGTAATTTTGGGTTATACAGTATGCAGCTTGGCTTTACTTCAGATGTTCATCTATCAAAAATCTGCTAGCTCTACTTGGTCATTTTAACTTCCTGGACTTCAGAGGTCAACTGTAAAATGAAGAGCGAATAACTTTATTTACATTTGATATATTTTGTAATTCTTTCACTGCACTTTCAGAAGCTGGCATTGTCTAGCCTGCCAAAATTTGTTTCCGTAATTTAACAACTGCTAAAGATAGTATACTTAGACTAATTCAGGCTGATGTATCGATAATCTAGGAGGAGTCGTTTCTGGTAACTGCGTGCTTAGATCATGTACAGTTTCCACGAGAACAATTTTCAAAGAATTGTCAGCAACATTACCTGAAAGTTACATAGAGGTGTGCCTATTTTCTCTCCATTGTGGCTGTTGCAAACGCAAACAATTTCACCTTACACCTGTCGTTCTCTCAGACGTTCATACTCTCTGATTTGCAAACTTTCTAACGATTTTGATGATCTAGTTCACAATGCTTTGATACTGAACATCAGAACCAGGAACGGCCTTAGAAACACAGGTCCCGATGTGCATCATTTTGGTGGGGCTCACTGGATTTACACCCGGAGTCTCCTGTGAGCACGGCATTTGGAAATAAACTTTTAAACAAGTTTTATATGACATTGAACTGAAACGTTTCTTTCATCGCTTTACTTTTTCTATATAGATATATTTTTAAAAACAACAAACACGAGGGGCCACTCGGCCTAAGGCCGGCCCTATATAGCACAACACTACATAAAACAGGTAAACTATTCATAAATTCAAAGTAAGCAAAGAAAGAAAGGAACTTTTTTTAATAAAATATGTCTCGACCAACAACACCCATACCGTTCCAATTGTCTATGATAAAACTTCTGTCAACAAATTTAAATTATTTTGTCACCCTATTTTTAAAAGTCCCTTGTTAATCTACATCATGGATTAAGGAGCAAACCGCATATTTTAAAGAAATAGTTACTTTTTCTTATGTCAGTTACACTGAAAATAAAATATTATTTTAACATTACATGGCTGTGGAAGGGGCCTAGAGTGTCAGAGTGGTCTATAACGCTCACCGTTACGGATCATTGCGATCTCACCTCTGTCTGCGTGGGGACGAGTCTCAGATTCGGCCAACGTGGGTAAGTGAGAAAGCTTGCCAGCAGCTTCTCGTGGGTCGGTGGTTCCTTCCGTGGTTTTCCTCGGTTTCTTCCTCCACCATTGATACTCTCCGCCATGTATAGCCTATCTTGTGCTGAAAAATGGTGTTAAACCCTACAACAACAACAACAACAAGCATGACTGTGGGAAATTCTGCAGGTGAATTTTATTACATTCTTAATTGTTTCGAAGGATGGTGACGTGTATACCACTTTCGTGATTCTGTTTGCTACAGACCATGAATACAAACACCAAACATTTCATATATCTAATTTGGACTGTAGCTCTGTAAAAATAAATCTCCTTCACAAACGTTCGGAAAATCTGGAAAACCAAGGTAGATACGGTCTCTTGAATCGCACGTTGGGATATAAAGATATATACGGTATATCGGACACGATGATGAATGGTAAGTCATATTTTCGCCGTTGAACACCATTAGACAACTAGTGTGTCTCTGATTAGCGTAGGAAGTCAGAAGTGGACACTAGACCCCTCAAATATAATATTTATGATGTTAATTTTGAGTTTGATTCCTTTGAGCTTATTATGGACACTTGCTCATGGTAAGTTTTTTACTTAATTTTCGGGGTACTTTTTCCTAAATGCATAACATATCAAGTGCGTTATTGTTTAACTAGAATTATTTATTTTTTGGTATTATTTGTCAAGATCGAATAATTTGAACCAGTGGCACTCTATATCTTTAACACGTGAAGTAAGTCTATGTATGTATGTATGTATGTATGTATGCATGCATGCATGTACGTATGCACGCACGCACGTACGTACGTATGAATGTATGTATGTATGTATGTATGGATGGATGGATGGATGGATGAATGTATGTATCTATTTATCTATCTATTTATCTATCTATCTATGCGGTGACCGCGAGTGGTCGAGTGGTCTAAAGCGCTCACCGTTACGGATTATTGCCATTACACCTCTGTCTGCGTGGGTTCGAGTCTCCGGCTCGGCCAATCTGGATAAGCGAGAAAGCTTGCCAGTAGTTTCTCGTGGGTCGCTGGTTCTTTCCGGATTATGGCGGGTTCTTCCTCCACCCTTTATACTCTCCGCCATGTATAGCTAATCTTGTGCTGAAAACTGGCGTTAAACCCTACAACTACAACATCTATCTATGGTATGCCATAATAAATGTTCGGTCTCCATTGGCGTTTCACATGCTGTATATTTCGGGCGTCTCTGAAAAAAATATTCGAAATACAAACTAGGATAAATCATAGACAATGGACTATATAACTTTAAAGAAATAAACAAAAACAAAACAACTCTCATTGACTCGATGGCTTGTTGATTTAATTGAAATATATCAATTAATTTTAGGACTCATAAAACGTTGTAAAATTTATGACGGAAGTTAGAAAATTTTCCATAATTTGTCAGTGACGTCGTCAGTATATTTACCAATCAGTAGTCGATTTTTAATCATTACACAAGGTGATTGACTCTGCATTTATCATAGCTCATTTAACTTTAACAGTACATAAAATCATTAAACTGAGTAGTTATTGTTGTTCGTGTCATATCATCACTTAACGTAAAACAACATTCCATGCCCCAAATGTTATAATTTCAAATAACAAGTCAATTGCTGTTTTTAAGAGTTCTGACATGGGAATTCGGAGACGGTACGAGTAAACTGAACTGAATGACTTCACCCTCGAGAAACATAATTCGGATCCGTACGGATCTGTACTAGAAACATAAGTTGGATCCGTACGTTAATCTTCACCCACTAGAAACATAATTCGGATCCGTACGGATCTGTACTAGAAACACAAGTTGGATCCGTACGTTAATCTCCACCCACTAGAAACATAATTCGGATTCGTAAGGTAAACTTGTGGAGAGACAATTCTATAACCTTCTGCACAACACAAACATCAGGCACTTTTTAATTATGTTTGCTTTAAATATGTATTATTAGATAATATGGGATTGGACACGAGTTGACAAACTCATCTAGGTCATTTCCCAGAACATGCCAAAATTATCAAAAATGACATTAAATTGTGTAAAATATATCTGAAAACCAGGAGAATTACATATTGTAAAACACATTTAACATTTCAAAGCAAGCCAAAGAAACAAACACATCTTTAATTTAGTAATTTAGCAATTAATTGGGGTGGGGTGGGTAATAGTCTTGTTACACGCACTGTTGTCCATTCCGTATTTTATAAATTTAGTATTTACAGTAATTAAGCACTAGACAAGTCTAGTTTTGTGGATATATTTATGAACATTTAGGAACATTTCAGACTTTGTTTATTTACATTGTTCGACGCAAAATTTCAATAATAAATCGAGTTACATATGGGGTGTGTTAAAAGATGCAACGAAAAAGCTGATATCCGTGAGTATTCAGTAAGTATTTACTTATAATTTACAATGACCGGATGAAAAATGAATGGCGGTAATTGCGCAATATTAATTACTTTTATTCACATAACATTATTCATTGGTGTCAATTTGTCACATCATGAATATCGTATGGCACGCTGTAGCGTAACAAACAAAATTGTTAAGAAATATAATGGCGCTGAATAGATGCGATAAATCGATTATCGAACTATTTTTGTATACTACTTCGTTATATACTGCATTTAATTTTCATTAGAACAACATTGTCGGTACTGTGCAGTATTTCTCTGTACTACATTACGTAATACTGCATAACACTTGTACAACAAGCTAAACGTTTAAAGTGATACGCGCAGAAATAAAACCCAACCTCCATCATATTTTTTCCATACAAATTTAGTAATCTATCTGTTACGTATATTTAATTTGTATTTTGTGTTTGACCTTTGTCTGTGATTCAGGATATAGTTTTGGTGTGCACGTGCTTTCTGACATGTTATAAATAGGTTGTTTACTGACATCTGAGTTCACGGTCTAGCTGACTTTTGGAAACTTAACTTGTTCTGAAAGAAAACTGACGTGCATCTTGGTCCATTTTTTGTCTTAGGTTAGTATATAAGGCAGAGGTCAACCAAATTATTCATTCCTAAATCTAGATCAGTCTTGGAATAATTTTCAGTTGCTTTCAGGTATAATTTGTGAGGGGTTATTTATTTAAAAATTATTCACTGGAATTGCAAACGTGCTCATTGATATTATAGAGAAAAATAAGAAAGAGACACACAATTGCAGAAAAAGGAAAGTGTGTGTATGTGTGTGAGTGTGTGTGTGTGATGATGATGATGATATTCTTTTATTCCTCCATTTTCTGAAGATTTTAAGACAAAAAAGAAATGCATTTAAATACATAGAATCACAAAAATAGTAGATTCGTTACTTATTGAATTATTTCCAATAGCAAACGAATAAATAAATTAAAATCATTACTAATCTAGATAGAGATATATATATACGATAAAACATTTGAAAATGTATCCTCACAACAAAAATAGTTTCCTACTCTCTTTGCAATCCAGTACAAGTATTTCTTTCCTTATATTTTGAGTGAGTTCTCTATTGAATCGAATATATAATATCCTTTATCTTAATGAAATACTTGGTAGATAGTCTGATCATATTTAACCATGCCTCAAATTCTAAACGTTCTGATATATCATTTAAACCACCAAGTAGTATAATCAGTATAACATCATCGATCTGATCACAGAAATCACGGTAAATCACTGGAGGCATATACGAAAATAGACTTTCCATCAAGTGGTTTCTGTCGTCTGAGGTTAAGGCACAATTCATCGAAATGTGCAAAATACGGTCATGACTCATTTTGCCACATAGGGGACACAGTCCAGGTCTTGCTTGCATTCCTCCAATACGAATTAATGTCCCATATTCCATTTTTCTGCTTGAGTCAGTATAAGCTATTTTCCATAGATGATGCATTTTTAATCCTGGATTAATTTTTAAAAATCTACCAAATCCCTCTGATGGATTTCTGATACTCATTTCATGTTTTCTCTCCTCTAATATCTGTATTCTTGTCCCAATTAAGTTTTTCCATGTTATTTTGTCTGGAAATTTTCCAGTGAAAATAAAGTCGTTGAGATAGTCTTCTAAATCATACTTTTTTAGTACAGTATTTACATCATATATAAAAGAGTTGTAGCTATGTTGGGGGTCAAAAATAAAATTTCCAACAGCCCAGAGGAAAACCTTTTTAGCCGTTAAATTTGCTGATGTTCTACACATGCGACCAAGGAATACGAGTTTTTGCTTATCTATGCGAGCTTCCATTGATATCATCCCCAAGCACGATGTCGTAGATCCAGTAGGCGATCTTTGAGGGAAACCTTGTACTCTCCGGGCGAAATATCGTTGTATTTTCTCCATTGATTCAATGCCCTGATATGACATATTAAACCAGAGTTCTGAGCCATACAAAGCAGATGGCAATATAACTCTTTCCCAGACTTTCACAGAAACTATAGGATTCATTCCATTTGCATTTAATCCAGTTGAGTATAGTGAGTTTGTTACACGTTTAGCTTTATCGTAGGAATAGATTATACGATCATTAGTTTTCATTGATTGCGAAAAGGTAACTCCTGCATATTTCACTTTTTTTGCTCTAGGAATATTCTGTGATCCCAGAGTAATTCCATTTGATGAGTACACTTCCTTTCTTTTACTAAATATCATCCAATTACTCTTGTTAGAGTTATATTTCAATTTCCACTTCTGTGCATACTGATAAGCTGTATTCACGAGTATTTGCAATCCATTCAGCGTAGAGCTTAGTAGAGTAGTGTCGTCTGCCAAAAGCATGCCAGGTATGTTCATCTGATTCACTGTTATCCCGCAATTAGTCATTACTAGCTCATTCAATAGGTCATTTATGTACACGAGAAATAAAAAAGCCGACATTACACGCCCTTGACCAACGCCTCTCCGTAATGGAAATGTGTTAGATATACATCCTCTACACGCTACACAGGCACTTGACTGTGTGTAGGAATGGGCGATTATTCTCCATATTTTTGCATTAATTCCTAATATTTTTAGTTTTTTTAATAGTCCACAATGCCACAGTCTATCGAATGCCTTTTCGTTATCCAGAAAAACAGCATATACATTAGAGTTATGATTATTAAAGTACATCAAACATTCTTGAAGAGTAAAAGCAGCGGAGATAGATCCAGCCTCCTTACGAAATCCAAATTGATAAGGATGTGGAAAGCTTATTTTGTCTAAATACTTTTGAATTCTAGTCATCAATATTTTTTCAAACAATTTTCCCAGACAAGATGTCAATGTTATACCACGATAATTCACTGGATCCTTTTTATCTTTACCATTTTGTTTGTATATCGGTATAATCATCCCACATCTATATACATTAGGCAAATACTCATACTGGATCATGTAATTAAAAAGGGCAGTTAAATGTCTGATTAAATATTTTCCACCATACTTTAAGTGTTCATTCGATATGCAATCAATGCCTGGTGATTTTTTTGTTTTTAGAGACTTGATATGCTGCAACACTTCTTCCTCTGTAATATTATTACATTTTATGTTATCATTCTCTAGTTTGCTTTCTTCGTACATATTCTTCATTTTGACACAATCATTATGTTCCTCATCTGTTGTACCACTTAATTCAGAAAAATATAGTTTCCATAGATTGACACATTCATCCAAAGTATTAGATTCTACTCCTCGAAATGCAATATTACCAATGTCCGATTTATCTTTTCTATTTTCCCGTATGACTGCATAGAATTCGTCTATTCCCATTTCTGCACTCTTTTCTATCTCTTCAAATATACACTCTTTATATACCTTTTTCTCTTGCCTATGTTTCTTTCTAAACTTTCTTTTCGCGTCCTTGTATCTTCTTTTGATGCTACACTCTGTGCTTCTATTTATTCCTGCTTTGATCCATTCTCCGCGCGCTTTTCTCATATTCTGATGTAAATTTTCAAGCCCACTTTTCTTCCAATATGGTTTCAAGTGCGATTTGAATTCGGACTTTGGAATATATCGGTCTGATGCAGTTATTACACTCTTAGTTATCAATTCATTATACTTCTCTATATCTTCTACCTTTTTACACTCATAGGTGAAATTCAAGAATGCACTAACATCAGATTTATACATGCTCATTTCTAATGGATTTGCCAAGTTCCATTTCATTCTTGGAGATACACATGTCTTTTTATTTTCCTTCAGTATATCTTTTGCAAGTGCCGCTGTAATAGGTAGGTGATCCGATATTGAGAAATCGATTTTGTCATTTACTATGTGTCTTTTTACAGCACCTCTAATTATTTCAGGTATTAATATATAATCAAGTGTGGACGTTCGTGACATGTCTTTTGATCTATACGTGATGTAATGTTCATGTGGTTTTATCACCAGCGTAGCAACTATGTTTCTCTGTTCTATTCTTTTTTTGAGAGCAAGATCTCTTCTTGATGGATTTTTACACACAAGATCTGCATTCATGTCGCCCGTAATTATGCATATATTTTCAGCAGAATACCTATCATACACATCAAAAACATTTTCACAAAATTTGTCATATGCATCATCAGTTCTAGTTGTCGAGGGAAAGTAGGTTGCAATCAAAATTATAGGTTCCAAGTCTCTCACTAAGATTTTCACCGCCATAATATTTGGGAACTCATTTTGTAAGGTGCTTGCTTTGCATAGTGATGATCTATAAAATACGGCAACCCCGCCACTACCTCTATAGCATTGTTGTATCTCTTCAGTAGGTAGCGCAATTACTTTGAAATCATCATGTAATTTATCTAAATACGTTAGATTCTTTGTACAAAGCCAATGTTCAGTGATAACAAATATATCTGTGTCTGGTAACAATTCAATTAATTTCTGCGTGCTAGACATTATACCACGTACATTCCATGTTGAAACAATGATCATAATTATAATTAAGAAGCAATTACTAGTCATATGGTTGTGCTCATTAGGAATATATTTTGTAATTCTCATGCGTTTCATCAAGTAAGTAGCCTTCTCTCCATTTTCTGTTTGTTATCCATTCCCTACATTTTATTCCAGAACTCCAAAATGATTCATTATTCATCATCAGTTCAAAATCTTTATCCAGTACATTTAGTCGAAATGTATATATATTTGATCCATCCCAATGGGGTCGTTCCTTTATGAGGCGGACGAATGTTACTGTCACACCTTCCTCCTTGCACTGAGTTGCAATAGCTGTCCTTACTACATCTATATTTTTTCTCGATTTGACATTTGATAGCAGAATGCGTCTTATTTTGTTTCTTACAACTGGTTCAAACACATCCGGTTCTATATTCCTTTGATTGGGTCTGGTAATAATTGTCTCAATATGTCTATACGATGTATCTTCCTTTTTTTGTCTCTCCTCGTCATTCGGAATCATTCTTTGATCATTTGGTGATTTGTTGTGCCCTATTTGATCTTTATTTATGTTTTCATTTATATTTATGTTAGCTCTATCTTCATATCTTAATTTCTTTTGCTGATTGTAGGTTGATGTACTTGCATTGTGAGATGTTATTTCTGTGCGCTGATTATGATTCACATTTTCCGTTATGTTAGTCCGATCATTCCGTGAAAGTGGCGGGAAATCTTTCAATGTAAACATAGCGGGACCATTGCTAGGCAAATTTACTGGAAGAGCTCTAGCAGGCTCTTTATGTATTTCTTTTTGTCCATGTACTACATTTTCTTGATCAATAGATGGAGAGATAACATGTCTACTCTCCTTGTATGCTGATAGTTCATGATTTCCATGATTTTCTTTCATTTGCAAGTCTACGTTTCTATCACTTCCTTTGTTAGACTGATTGAATAAAAGTTTGTGTCTTGTACAAATTGTGTCTAACTTTCCCTCAATACAGTTAATCTTTTTCATGATCACATCTAGATGTTGATGTACATGAGAAGATAATTCTTTAATCTCATTTTCCCGGGTTGCCATTGATGACATCTGGAAATACATTCCTCTATTATCATTGATTAGTTTTTCTTCCTTTAATTTCAGTTGTTCTATATGAGAGTTCGCCTCTTTGAGTTTCTTCGTAGTTTCCACTAAGTCTGACTTTAAGTTTAGGATCTCATTTTCTGTCCGTGTGATAATATCACCCAACTGGTTTTCCAATCTGGAGAATTTTTCTTCAAACTTATCATTCATTATCGCTATCTGCGCAAATATTGTGCTCATTCTATCAGCATCTTCATCAGTTCTTTGTAAGGCGCTATCATTGACCGGAGCTTTCGGACTTTGTGATATACAATCACTGCGAATTGAGTTTATACGCTGGGATGATCTTGTTTCAGAATTATGTTTCAATGCCCATTTAGATATACATGCTTTCATGTCACTGTAATTATTTTCTCCTTCAATGAAATGGAATATAATATAAATATCTTCCGATAACTTATCCTCCACAGGAGCACTATTTGTTCGAGGTAAACGTTCTACTAATCGACCATCAGGACAATCATATCTCTTCCTTTTTGCTAGATCAAAGAGAGCTTGCCTAGAATCCCTGAGACCTTTGACATCAAGTGTTGATTTCAATCTTTTTTTGAAGGCACTTCTATTAAGAGTTCCAAATTTGGTTTTGATTTGCATGTATATGCCTTCATTAATTTCGTCTACATCTGAATCTTGTTCTGCTTGCGATGTCTGTGAGACAAATAGAGCATCATCATTGGTATCATCTTTGGTATCAGCATCAGTGACATTTTCAATGTTTCTCAGATTTCCCTTCGGTTTCCCCATATCATCCATCTCTGATAAGTTTAAATCCGGCCTTGAATTGGTGTTGTCCTCATTTTCATTATCTAACATGTCTTGAGCAACATCAAAACTATTTTGAGACTTTCTCTCAATGTCCACATCATCTATAATATCCTGCTGAGAGAGCATTTTTGTTCTTTTCTAATGAAAATCTCCCAAAACATTCAAGTATTTATTTATTTATTTATTTTGTTTTTATTTATTGTTGGTAGTATATTTTCATTTCAGCCATATTGTCAACTTTTATCTAACTTTCTCATGCAATATAGATTCTGAAAGAGCTCACACTCTTTAGATGAACATGAGTTAGCAGTTATCAAGAGAGCCTATACCAAGTCATGTGTTTAGCCCAGATTAGCTCTTACTTGCACTCACTAAATCCATTAAGGCTTAAACAAACCAAATATAGAACTGAACTATAAGTGAGCTATAAGTGAGTTATAATTGTCCGTACTCCTGGTACTCCTGGTACAAATGGGTTCAATGAATATATGACTAAGAAATATTAAAAACACAAAATTAATACTTGAAAGAAAACTTCCAAAAATAGTAATTACACCACAATACAACTGATCACTTCAAGAATATATCCACAACATGTATCAATGAATACAATCACATTTTACCATCCAATTTGATGAAAAACTGGGAGCTCCAAAACACATGACTTGAACCCATGACGGTCCGCCAACAGATGTCGAAGGCAGGAGATGAGAGAATATCTCCAACAATATCCAGAGAGATAGAAAATTTTGGGCAGACACGAGCAAGAAATATCAGAAAAGAGAAATTTAACTTTCAAATGGAAGCGACACTGATGGAATGTCAAGCCCAGACTCTAACAATGCCCATAAAGGATGGAGCTGATGGCTACGATCAGATCACAGAGAAAAAGATAGCACGCCCGGGCGAAACTAAAACGATGCCAAGAACGGTTGAAACTAAGAGCCAAATTCAAACAAACATGGGAATGAATGAACATCAGAGACAAATTGAAACAGTGAAGCAGTCGAAAGGAGATCTGGTCAATACAGCAACGATATCAACAGGAAGGAGACGGTCACCACCAGAGCGATACGATTATGACAACATGTCATCTCCAGAACGATACGACTATGACGACACATCATCGCCAGAGCGATATGACTATGACAACGAGTCATCGACCGACTTATCCGACAATGAGTGAGTTAAAGGTCCTGATACAACAGTGATGACAATGTTGGGACTTCGAAACGTGGTGGGGATCAGTGAGGTAAATGTCAAGGAAGATCTCGTCATTGTTGATGTTATACCTTTATAATCTTTTGATAACTTATTACAGACACTTTATTGAAGTTATGTTGAAGAACAATTGAACTTTGGTAAACGAGACACAATAGCATAACCTTTCAAAGCTGGAAGTCGATATGAAGTTTTAAATATCATATACCATGTTAAGTGTTGTAAATTTCAATGGAATATTATTTATAGATACCAACCGTATTGTTCTTTGACTTGATAGTATTACTTCAATTTAGAGAAGGTGAACGTTTATTAGCAGTTATGTTTGCATTTAGGAAAAGGATGCAGAAGAAGCTAGGTAGAGGAAAGGATTGCATGATCTTAAAACATTCATTAATATATATTTTATTAAAACATTTCTTTACTCGTACATGCAGACAATATCCTGCAACTTTTGATAATTGCTGAGTGACTCGAAACTAATCTAGACCTGTTATTCGATTCAGGGTCAGAGACTAATTTCAAATTCAGATGGTAGCCCCTTGGGATACCAGGAAAAAGTGAACAAGCCCAGATTAAATTTAGAAGCCAGGAAGAAAATATTTTAAAATGAAACAGATTGTCTTGAGATTTTAATCTTTCTTTACATATCTACAAGTCATTCATACTTATTCTCCTTTTAGAAATAATAGTATAGATATTTGAAACTAACAATTTTCAAGATAACATAGACCCATTATGGTGGTTGCCGCTGGACTCTCGTCACAAAATGTTGTCGCACCTTGCGTAATTGTTGCCGCTGGAGGCTTAAAGTTGCGCCCCATAGTTGTCACACCGTCTCACTTCATTTCGTATGTCGTCTGCGTGTCGTTCACTCTTTATGATGAAAACTGACCAATACCGTGACTTTGGTTATCTCTTATGATCCAACGACATAACATACAATTGTCTGTGTCTCACTGATACTTTATATCGTGTTTGTAAGTAAATTTATTCAGCGCCTGTTCAAATCAAGCTTATAAACTAGTAAAAATGCTTATAAATATAATAGAAATTCGTTATTTTCCCTTCCAAGACCTAGGAACTAATGATTCGAACCTAAATAGCGAAATCACACTATATGAATGGGATATAGCAATTAGCTCCAAAAAAAGAGAAACGTTTCCTGGCAAAGATCAAATATGGTACATAATATATAAACAGCTACACAGCAATATAACAACAACCATTATTAAGCTACTAAACACGATTTGGAATAATGGATTGCATCCCAATAGCTGGAAACAAGCCATACTTATCCCCATCCCTAAACCGGGTAAAGACACTAATAACATAAATTCATATCGACCCATTTCCCTCACCAATAATATCTGTATACTAATGGAAACCATAATCTCAAATAGATTAAAACATCACCTTGAAAACAACAACCTGCTATTGGAAAATCAATGTGGCTTTCGAAACATATGCTCCACCACCAACCAATTATTCCGACTAGAAGCGGATATTAAAATAGCATTCAATTCCATGAGAAAAACCGACAGAAACCTCATAGCGGTATTTCTTGATTTAGAAAAAGCCTTTGACCTGGTCAGGACTGAAGGTTGATTGCCAAACTAAACCACTTCGGAATCACGGGGCGAATGTTTTACTGGATTGAAAATTTTCTAACAGGTCGTACAATCAAAACAAGAGTAGGCAACATCCATTCCAAAGAATTTCCATTTGAAAATGGCACCCCAATGGAGTGTACTCAGTCCAACGCTCTTCAACCTCATGATTAATGACCTAGACCAAAACATAGCCTCCACCGAAGTTAACTATACCAGGCGGCCGACTAGTCCTAGAGCTAAGGGAAAAACTTTTAATCCTTGAGAAACAGGAAGAATACACCAAACCACCTGACAAAACCCCTTGGTTGCAAAGTAACCCAAAGACAAACACCAAGGCCACCGAATAATGAAACAAATTGGAACAAGAAATCAAACTAAAAACACTAATCACAGATGACTTTCAAGCCACCTACCCATGATTCACTAAAGTCTGCACAGACTGATTCAAAACAACTGAACCATCAAGAACAGCAGATGCAATAGTTATCCGTGAATATAACATCCATTTGCCTAGTGGTAAAGGCACGTTTCTGTAAAGCATTTTTGGAGTAATCCAATTGTCGAGTGCAAGTTCATACGCTTTTAAGTAGCCTATTGTAAAATCGCTACGAGAAACTTGAATTATTTTACCCCTTGACAGTGGGCCAATTAAACACCTAACAGATTTTTGAGGAAATGATGTTGACCACGGTAAGAGGAAACCAAGAGTCTATTGCTGCAGGACATATTACGTTAATTGACACACCATCTACATAAAGTTTTTAAAAAAACCGCAAAACAAAACCCCCTCTCCCACCCCCAACCACACGAAAAACTAGCACACATATATCAGGAAATTTCTGATACCTTTTAATTGTGCCGTTTTAATTAATTTAATACATCTGAATGCTATGAAACTAGCACTTAGTGTAAATAGAGACAATCCCATCATGAGAAAAAAATCTAACAATGTATCTGCGCCTTTTTATGTCATGAAATCATATTTCAATTCAGTTGGAATCTAAGCGTGTGTGTGTGTGTGTGTGTGTGTGATTTGGATTTTTAACGTAGCTTTAAAACTTTTTCAGTCATTTCGCTACGATGTCTGCAGTGTGGCAGTTTATAGTGATGTCTAGCATTCGGGCATCATGCCGCAGACACGTGGCACCATGTCCCACCCAGTGACAATATCATGGCATAAGGCCGACCAGCCCTAACACTAACCTCTTAATGATGAGCGCCTAGAGAGGCAGCTGCTAATACTATTTTTATGACTCGGCCGCGGTTCAAACTCGCGACCGCCCGCATCCGCGGGGGAAATAAGTTGAATGTTGACAAGTAACAAATGTTCTATTTGATGACGTCACAGTGTATATTACAACATCTGATTATGATTAGGCAATTTAGTAGCGATAGGATTGATTTAGATTTCATGATTTGTTTCTCGTTAATTTTTTTCCAAATCATTTTCAAAGTTTTACCATTATATCCTTGTATATTCCATTTGCAATTGTAATCTACCATTCCCGCTTGAAGTACAGTTTGTAGAAAGTGTCTTACTGCTATTTCAATTTTCAATAAATGAAAAATCTTTTATCAGGTGACTGCAGATCACACGTGTATTTTCTGATGTGAACTTTTATCCATTCTTACCTATTTCAATAACCGAAAATGGAAAAAGTTGAGGAAAATGGATGAGGGTGGTGAAAATGGATGAAGATGGTGACAATGAATGAGGGTGGTGAAAGGTTTGAAGTGAAACTCCTGCATATGAAGATAATGATTACATTTATATTGTAGATACTAAACTGCAAGCTTTCTAATGATTTGGATGATCTATACGATTATGGTTGCGCTCTACAGTTTCGTATTTTGCGTAGTGTCAGATATGTAAAACAACAACAACTTTCCTATGTTTTCTTAATTGGTTATACTGGCTCTTTAAGATAACAACACCACTCATGTCCTAAGTGTTATTAAAATACATTTTAATTCCATTTATTTTGTCATGTGATTGATGGGTGTAATTTTGGGTTATACAGTATGCAGCTTGGCTTTACTTCAGATGTTCATCTATCAAAAATCTGCTAGCTCTACTTGGTCATTTTAACTTCCTGGACTTCAGAGGTCAACTGTAAAATGAAGAGCGAATAACTTTATTTACATTTGATATATTTTGTAATTCTTTCACTGCACTTTCAGAAGCTGGCATTGTCTAGCCTGCCAAAATTTGTTTCCGTAATTTAACAACTGCTAAAGATAGTATACTTAGACTAATTCAGGCTGATGTATCGATAATCTAGGAGGAGTCGTTTCTGGTAACTGCGTGCTTAGATCATGTACAGTTTCCACGAGAACAATTTTCAAAGAATTGTCAGCAACATTACCTGAAAGTTACATAGAGGTGTGCCTATTTTCTCTCCATTGTGGCTGTTGCAAACGCAAACAATTTCACCTTACACCTGTCGTTCTCTCAGACGTTCATACTCTCTGATTTGCAAACTTTCTAACGATTTTGATGATCTAGTTCACAATGCTTTGATACTGAACATCAGAACCAGGAACGGCCTTAGAAACACAGGTCCCGATGTGCATCATTTTGGTGGGGCTCACTGGATTTACACCCGGAGTCTCCTGTGAGCACGGCATTTGGAAATAAACTTTTAAACAAGTTTTATATGACATTGAACTGAAACGTTTCTTTCATCGCTTTACTTTTTCTATATAGATATATTTTTAAAAACAACAAACACGAGGGGCCACTCGGCCTAAGGCCGGCCCTATATAGCACAACACTACATAAAACAGGTAAACTATTCATAAATTCAAAGTAAGCAAAGAAAGAAAGGAACTTTTTTTAATAAAATATGTCTCGACCAACAACACCCATACCGTTCCAATTGTCTATGATAAAACTTCTGTCAACAAATTTAAATTATTTTGTCACCCTATTTTTAAAAGTCCCTTGTTAATCTACATCATGGATTAAGGAGCAAACCGCATATTTTAAAGAAATAGTTACTTTTTCTTATGTCAGTTACACTGAAAATAAAATATTATTTTAACATTACATGGCTGTGGAAGGGGCCTAGAGTGTCAAAGTGGTCTATAACGCTCACCGTTACGGATCATTGCGATCTCACCTCTGTCTGCGTGGGGACGAGTCTCAGATTCGGCCAACGTGGGTAAGTGAGAAAGCTTGCCAGCAGCTTCTCGTGGGTCGGTGGTTCCTTCCGTGGTTTTCCTCGGTTTCTTCCTCCACCATTGATACTCTCCGCCATGTATAGCCTATCTTGTGCTGAAAAATGGTGTTAAACCCTACAACAACAACAACAACAAGCATGACTGTGGGAAATTCTGCAGGTGAATTTTATTACATTCTTAATTGTTTCGAAGGATGGTGACGTGTATACCACTTTCGTGATTCTGTTTGCTACAGACCATGAATACAAACACCAAACATTTCATATATCTAATTTGGACTGTAGCTCTGTAAAAATAAATCTCCTTCACAAACGTTCGGAAAATCTGGAAAACCAAGGTAGATACGGTCTCTTGAATCGCACGTTGGGATATAAAGATATATACGGTATATCGGACACGATGATGAATGGTAAGTCATATTTTCGCCGTTGAACACCATTAGACAACTAGTGTGTCTCTGATTAGCGTAGGAAGTCAGAAGTGGACACTAGACCCCTCAAATATAATATTTATGATGTTAATTTTGAGTTTGATTCCTTTGAGCTTATTATGGACACTTGCTCATGGTAAGTTTTTTACTTAATTTTCGGGGTACTTTTTCCTAAATGCATAACATATCAAGTGCGTTATTGTTTAACTAGAATTATTTATTTTTTGGTATTATTTGTCAAGATCGAATAATTTGAATCAGTGGCACTCTATATCTTTAACACGTGAAGTAAGTCTATGTATGTATGTATGTATGTATGTATGTATGCATGCATGCATGTACGTATGCACGCACGCACGTACGTACGTATGAATGTATGTATGTATGTATGTATGTATGGATGGATGGATGGATGGATGAATGTATGTATCTATTTATCTATCTATTTATCTATCTATCTATGCGGTGACCGCGAGTGGTCGAGTGGTCTAAAGCGCTCACCGTTACGGATTATTGCCATTACACCTCTGTCTGCGTGGGTTCGAGTCTCCGGCTCGGCCAATCTGGATAAGCGAGAAAGCTTGCCAGTAGTTTCTCGTGGGTCGCTGGTTCTTTCCGGATTATGGCGGGTTCTTCCTCCACCCTTTATACTCTCCGCCATGTATAGCTAATCTTGTGCTGAAAACTGGCGTTAAACCCTACAACTACAACATCTATCTATGGTATGCCATAATAAATGTTCGGTCTCCATTGGCGTTTCACATGCTGTATATTTCGGGCGTCTCTGAAAAAAATATTCGAAATACAAACTAGGATAAATCATAGACAATGGACTATATAACTTTAAAGAAATAAACAAAAACAAAACAACTCTCATTGACTCGATGGCTTGTTGATTTAATTGAAATATATCAATTAATTTTAGGACTCATAAAACGTTGTAAAATTTATGACGGAAGTTAGAAAATTTTCCATAATTTGTCAGTGACGTCGTCAGTATATTTACCAATCAGTAGTCGATTTTTAATCATTACACAAGGTGATTGACTCTGCATTTATCATAGCTCATTTAACTTTAACAGTACATAAAATCATTAAACTGAGTAGTTATTGTTGTTCGTGTCATATCATCACTTAACGTAAAACAACATTCCATGCCCCAAATGTTATAATTTCAAATAACAAGTCAATTGCTGTTTTTAAGAGTTCTGACATGGGAATTCGGAGACGGTACGAGTAAACTGAACTGAATGACTTCACCCTCGAGAAACATAATTCGGATCCGTACGGATCTGTACTAGAAACATAAGTTGGATCCGTACGTTAATCTTCACCCACTAGAAACATAATTCGGATCCGTACGGATCTGTACTAGAAACACAAGTTGGATCCGTACGTTAATCTTCACCCACTAGAAACATAATTCGGATTCGTAAGGTAAACTTGTGGAGAGACAATTCTATAACCTTCTGCACAACACAAACATCAGGCACTTTTTAATTATGTTTGCTTTAAATATGTATTATTAGATAATATGGGATTGGACACGAGTTGACAAACTCATCTAGGTCATTTCCCAGAACATGCCAAAATTATCAAAAATGACATTAAATTGTGTAAAATATATCTGAAAACCAGGAGAATTACATATTGTAAAACACATTTAACATTTCAAAGCAAGCCAAAGAAACAAACACATCTTTAATTTAGTAATTTAGCAATTAATTGGGGTGGGGTGGGTAATAGTCTTGTTACACGCACTGTTGTCCATTCCGTATTTTATAAATTTAGTATTTACAGTAATTAAGCACTAGACAAGTCTAGTTTTGTGGATATATTTATGAACATTTAGGAACATTTCAGACTTTGTTTATTTACATTGTTCGACGCAAAATTTCAATAATAAATCGAGTTACATATGGGGTGTGTTAAAAGATGCAACGAAAAAGCTGATATCCGTGAGTATTCAGTAAGTATTTACTTATAATTTACAATGACCGGATGAAAAATGAATGGCGGTAATTGCGCAATATTAATTACTTTTATTCACATAACATTATTCATTGGTGTCAATTTGTCACATCATGAATATCGTATGGCACGCTGTAGCGTAACAAACAAAATTGTTAAGAAATATAATGGCGCTGAATAGATGCGATAAATCGATTATCGAACTATTTTTGTATACTACTTCGTTATATACTGCATTTAATTTTCATTAGAACAACATTGTCGGTACTGTGCAGTATTTCTCTGTACTACATTACGTAATACTGCATAACACTTGTACAACAAGCTAAACGTTTAAAGTGATACGCGCAGAAATAAAACCCAACCTCCATCATATTTTTTCCATACAAATTTAGTAATCTATCTGTTACGTATATTTAATTTGTATTTTGTGTTTGACCTTTGTCTGTGATTCAGGATATAGTTTTGGTGTGCACGTGCTTTCTGACATGTTATAAATAGGTTGTTTACTGACATCTGAGTTCACGGTCTAGCTGACTTTTGGAAACTTAACTTGTTCTGAAAGAAAACTGACGTGCATCTTGGTCCATTTTTTGTCTTAGGTTAGTATATAAGGCAGAGGTCAACCAAATTATTCATTCCTAAATCTAGATCAGTCTTGGAATAATTTTCAGTTGCTTTCAGGTATAATTTGTGAGGGGTTATTTATTTAAAAATTATTCACTGGAATTGCAAACGTGCTCATTGATATTATAGAGAAAAATAAGAAAGAGACACACAATTGCAGAAAAAGGAAAGTGTGTGTATGTGTGTGAGTGTGTGTGTGTGAGAGAGAGAGAGAGAGAGAGAGAGAGAGAGAGAGAGAGAAATTAAAGAGGCAAATGCAAAGACAGAGATGAGAGGCAAATTTGGAGAGAGAGAGAGAGAGGGAGAGAGAGAGAATTGAGGGGAATATCAATGCAGAGAGTGCGAGGGAGAGATATAGTGAGAGAAGAAAGGGAAATGATATACAGATTATACGTATTAGACCTGGCAGGCGAGCACACTCCACCTTTACACACATGATCAGGTTTTGATGTTACAGTAACTATTAGGTTAATATCCACGTTTAACGAAAAAGAAGTCGATAAATGCTTTCCTCACTTTGAGCAAAGTGCTGAAAATTTGAAACGGCCGAGAGAGACTTAGACTTCATTATTGTAAAGTCCACTTATTGGCAAAGCTCGTGACGTGTCTGCACTTTATTGATGGTACAAGACCTATCATCCTGAGCAAAAGGTAGAAACTTTTGGTTTTTCGGCTCGTGAAAGTGATGATTATTCATTGATTCACACAGTTGTATTTGTCAATAAGTCTTACTCTCAGCAGTTGATTGGCAAAATATCGTATCCATATCTAACTCTGGCGCAATTTTTAGAAACTTATGATAAGACCGAACATAAATCCGTATCTCTTCTGACATGCACTTATTGTAAAAAGAAAGGGCACGTCAATACTCATAGCCATATTTTGAACAAATAAGCAATAAAGACACAGCTATTCCAAATGATTTAATTTCATTCAGGTCATGGTCAATATTGAATGATTTTAATCATGGAGTAGACTGCATATTTATTAGTTTCTCTCCGTTTTGTAAATTTGGCATCAGCCTCAGTCTCTTGCTTACACCTCAAAATTCACTCCAGGACTACATTTTATGGTCCTTAAACAATTGAAAAGAAACCAAATGAATTACATTGCATCCTTAATAATCCTGAGACGAAGAAAGAGAAACAACTTTGCCATTTATAATTGTTAAAGGAGTATTTTGGTAGAGATAAACTAGTGAATCATCCAATGAATTTATTTGCACATTGAGGATGTAAACGATGATATGAAATCTGAATGGAGTGATTTTGGTATATCTGCTCTTCGGAATTCAGAAGTAGTAAACAGCCTGGACCTGAATTTTTAACATCTACAACTAAACAAAAGCAGCTAATATGTGTATATAAGCAATTGTTTCCTGATCGTCCCACACGAACAAATAAACTCTATCATGAAGACTGTAAATTCTAAACAGCATTCTTATTGGTTGAACCCCCTTAAGAGGGAAAGTTAGAATAATGAAATTCACTATTTCCTGAAAAATTATTTTATTGAACTAAGTAAAATTAAGTTTACTATGCATTCCTGTGGCGAAACCATATGATAAATTCCGCACATGTGATGACTATAAAAAACCCAACAGCATCGCCAAAACAAACCTATTTCCAATGCTAAAAATATATTACTGAATTGCAAAAACTGGAAATGCAAATATGCCATCAAGATAGGCCTTTTTAAGGGATAATGATAAATTTTACTCAGGAAATAAGCAAAAGAAATTTTTATTGTGCCTTAGGCTTTTATATAAGGCTGAGTTCAGCAAAATTATTCATTTATATCTTACGATCAGTCTCTGGAATCATTTCCAGTTATGTTCATATATAATTTGAGATGAATTATTTATTTAAAAATTATGTATTGAAATTACAAAGTGCTGTTGGACAAAATCACTATTTTGGGATTATCGTGAATTCACTCAAAGACATTATGGACCATATCTTTGTGGTAGATCAATACTGTTGACAAATTAACCTATTCAAGACTATTGGTACAGCAGCATATTCAATATTTGAATTCATTCAGAATACTCAATACTTTTGGTTTTGTGATGGAGCGTTTATGGTCTTGTTTGGATTTAGTTCACAATACTATAACTTTGTAACTTAGAGAAATAAATTTATTTGTTAGTTTTAGAGTTGCAACATATCAATATGCCACTATTATTTGGACATTACATAGCATATGTACACTTAAGTGAAATCTTTACATTTTTGAGTGAGGAAATACTCCCCACTTCCACATACAAGCAAGCACGCACGCTCATCTCTCTCTCTCTCTCTCTCTCTCTCTCTCTCTCTCTCTCTCTCGATCGATTATTGATGTGATAAATCTGCTTCGTTTATTCAAGGCCAAAACCAAGGAGTTCGCCCAGGAGAGCAAGACATCGGTGTTTTCAGGAACAGGCTTATTGGTGCAAACGTTACGGCGCTAAGCAGCGTAGATCCCATGTCTCCCACACTTGGGCTGACACAGTGTCCAAGATTAAATTGTACTGGTGAACCAAAAGCGAATTGGACATGTTCCATAACCCAAGTTGTTCGTCGACGTAATAGCACAGGCTATTGTCGGGGTTGTCGAATAGACTTGTGTCGTGTGGGACCGGGCCTCGATAGACCCCGACGACGACGCTTCCGACGACTCTTGTGTAGGGAACTAGGCGTATGTGGATTAGGTCGCAAAGGTGGAATTTTGGACGGAAGTCAAGGGGATGTAAATATGACCGTTGTTGATAGAGCAGACGTAATAGGAGCGACAGACGTTGTACTGGAAGGTATAGCTGGCATACTGGAACCTGAAATTGTAATTGGAAGTACAGACAGAGCGGGGAATAGCATAATTTTAGGCCCAGCTAATATTTAATTTTCAACCGACAATATATATTTCGCTCAAATATTGAAACAGCAAATAAAGATGATTCTATAAATGTCAAAGTGAACTGTCGTAAATATGTATGTTTATTAAATACGATTTCTTCCAATTCCCTGTAAGATTTTTTTAAATTATTGTCTAAATAAATGCAAACAATGTTTTCAAGAACATATGTTTTGACTGTATCTCTACTCTGTTAAATTTATACCACATACATTAAAAATAACATGGCATTTAAAGAGTTGGTATAAAGCAATTTCATATACCCACCAAACCTAAATTGCTACCCTTTGGATACAAGATAAATGTATTTTAAGTTGATAAGTAAACTGTTCACGTTGTTGATGTTTACTGGTAATCTCCCTCGTACACACCGTTACCTGATTATACCGTTCCGGTGCAGAAACCCAAGATGGCTCCGACTGAGTGAGAGAGGTCAAATCCTACCCGATAACATGATTTTGGTGCGCAGCGTGGAATAAATGGGCTTGATTTTGATTTTCGTGACGATCTGTTCGTTGACCGTGATTAGCCTGTAAATTTCCGTTTCGATGTCGGTAATACGTGGCGAGATCGTGTTTGTTTGACGTTGTGCACTCGCCCAGTACGAAAACTGATTCTTGTTCGCGATGACGTAAAAAGCTCTTCTAGATCTTTGTAGAAATCAACGCGATCTCGTACAACGCATTATGGTCTAATTACGGGTCGGGGGGGGGGGTGACTGTACAACACGGTTGAATTTACCGAGGGTGTATCAAGAAACGGCATGATATGATCAAGAGGCATATTATTATTCTAATAAAACTTTACCACCATTTGACAGTGTCAATACATCGGTTTAGAAATGCAAAGCAAATCCGCTGTTATACAATCAGACCATCATATAAATCTGGTACTGGTCTCGCGAGGAGAGCGCTGCCAAGAAGATGGTTTAAAATCTCGACCATCTCATTACCTATGTCTGCACCCAAATAACCTGCGTACTTAGACGCTGTCAATATTTTTCATCGCTCAACAATCTCGGATGGAATAATTTAGTAACAGGTCAAAGCGCTACTACCAGTCATCTTTTCCTCCATTTCGTGAATCACGATGTTAATCTATCTAGTCTGCCCACCTGCTGATTTGTTTGAGATAATGCCAAAGGTGCATCAGATCTGTACTCTTTCTTTTTTTCCACTTCCAGATCGCTGTTTAATATTTAAATTTGTTAAGCCTGTCGTTCGTTTGCTCTTTCCTCTCCCCATCTGGCATGTTTGCAATAATTTTGCCGTAACTGTTGTTTACTCTACTTAACATGGCATGCACCGCCAAAGTGTTAAAGTAAATAATCTTGAAGATTCGGTGGACGTGATAAAAAGTTTTCAATAGCAAGTGCTTCTTTATCAGTGAAGTCTTCAAACCACTGCTATATTGCGTCATGGGGTAAATAATGAATCTCTGCAGTCAGCCTTTTTTGCGCTGCATCACGCATATCCTGCTCCTTAAAGCGATGGCTCGTTTTTTCTGCCTTCATCTGCACCTTTTCTATCATGGCTTGAGTCCTTGTTGCCCCTTTCCCCAGATTTGTTAAACTATCAATAACTACTATTTCCTCTTATTGCATAGCATATCGTCTAACTTGGATTTAGTTTCTTCCTCCTCTTTCTTCCGTTCTGGTAACTTTTTTAGCTTTAGTTTTTACAATGCCCCGGTACTGTGATTCAGCCATGATGATAAACTTACCATATCTTCCTCTGGTGCAGTACAATCTCTTTGCACTAATTGATCAATGATTCTTTTTATGTGACTGCTGCGTCACCTGTAAGGTATCAATAAGCTGGACCTGCTTCATATTTTATGTGGTGATTTTTGTTTTTGTTCCATCCACCTTGGTTAACAATGGTTTAAACAATTCCTGTGCGACATCGCGCTGAAACCGCTACTGAACGACTTTATCCTTGATGACATTTCAACGTAACGCTGCTAGTTGCTCGACGCTTTTTCATCGCGCTGTCACCTACTGAGGACTTTCTTAAACAACATGTTCTTTTACCGACAGGGGAATATACAATTAGTCAAAGCCCCTTCTGAATTTTTCTGGAACAATTTGAATCGTGCTTAGATTCTGTCGTTGCCGCATCGGAACAGTCTTTGAATTCTTTCGCGGTGATGCCGTTGCAGTGGTCGCATGATCGCTGACATGTCACAGTTATCTAACTATGAAAACAGGACAAAATATCTCGTGATGCATGGGATGTATTTTGGCACCGCGTAATATGATTGGGTCAAGTAAATGATGTTGCAGTGTTTGTGTTGCGACAACGAGAAATACTCACTGATCTTCGTCTTGTTACCCGTGGTTGATTTTAATGTCGTCAACACTATGTTCTTTTGCGTGTCTAAATCCAGTTCCTCCACTGGCTGATTTACCTCCAGTTCGACGATGGTAAAAACGCTGCCCTCGTCGCCAGCAATATTTTCCTCAGAGGCTGGTAAAAGTACGTTTTATTCAGAAGCAGGTTCATCAGCAGATTTTTTTTATCGCGGCCACGATCATGTAATGGCAATCGGACTGCAAACAATTGTGCTGGTACATTTTTGTTTTCATCTTGGTGTCGAAATTAATGATGTTCATTTTTTTTTGTTATATTAAACATGTCCTACAATTCCTTTGGAACGCACATCGGGTCAGACAAATCCAGTGCTGCGGAAAGCATATCTGCCTACAAGAAAGAGCTGGATAAAAGTCAATTGCACCGCTGACTCCATGCAAAATGATCTCCACCTGAGCGGGCACATTATCAAGAATCTCTCTGATGTGAATTATCTACTACTAGGCTCGAATGTTACATTGCCGCCGCCAGGACGTACACCAAATACTCCACCAAATGTCCGTCTCAGTTATTTTTTCTCGACGACCTCATATAGGTCGAACCAGCAGGCGACAAATTTACCTTGATGAAACTAATATAGATTTTACTATGGTTAAAATCATCCGAATCGACATTGAACTTTACCAGTTGATAGACGATATCAACAGGCAGGACGCACGTACGCTGGAAATCACCTGCATGTCCTCAAGCAGATCATGGGGCATTAATCAGAGATTAACCGAATGCGGAATTGGTGCAAATCCTCCCTCGGCGACACCTAGAGAAAATGGAAACACGATGAGGTCAAACATTCTTACCTATCCTTTTTTTGCATGCGACAGGAGCAATTGAGAGACGCCATCGATAAGTATTTTGCCGTGTTTAAATTTTGTAAAGACAGATAATTGATGCGGTTAGCATGGGCTCGTTTACACCATCATCCAGGAACTACATCCACAAAGGGTCGATGCCATCGTGAAAACCGGATACATCAAGCGGAGTGATTTTGCACAAAAGGAACTCGATGTGGCTAACAAAAAAGATCACAACTGTATAGATAATATCGTAATGAAAAAGCGATTTCGCGGAAAACTGTGTGATGCCGTGGAAAAAATAATTTTTTTCAGCATGTCGGGTTAGAGTATGAAAACGTGGACGTAGTCGTGGAGGTGATAGTGCTCGACGAAGGATCCGGTAACGCTAAAGACGAGGATATGGCGCTTCCAGGACCAGCCACGCCAGATTTCGAACCAAACAAAGCCATGGAAGCGCTTTATCACGTGCTCATGTACAACATGCATGGAAAAGTCGATCCCGATGTAGATGTAGAGGTGTATGCTTCTCTGGAAAAAGTTTCAGCCGGGTGAAATTAAACAGAAAATGAACAGGATTTTTAAGAAAGGGAGTGTCCTTCCTCATGAAAACTTTGTAAATACTCCACGGGCAGCACAGGAGCTGCTCCAGAAATTAATGATCGATACAAATATCTCAGCAAATACTGGAGTCACTAGGCATCCACAGACAGAATTCTCATATTTGCAGCAATACAAGCCTTCGGAAAAGTAAAAGTAAATATCAACGTGGAGAAAATCGCTCTGGATTTATATTACCTGTACAAATATCATCGAAAGATACCTTATTCCGTAGAATATTTCATGTTAATGCACCTCATAGAAGCAAAGAGGTACTTAGACTATCTTGTTCTGCAGGCGAATCTTGATACGCTGACAGATCTTGTCAAGATAAATCAGCCCAATATGGGATGTAGGAGACCGAATGTATGAAGTTAAGTTGAAGAGGATACGATTGCTGAGCACATGAAGTTTCCATCAGGATAGATCATGTCGATCTCACCATACTCGAAAATGTTTTGTTTTTTTTTTTTGGGGGGGGGGGGTTCGTGTTCAACATCAAAGCCACAAGGGTTGAGCACAGGCAAATCTTGCTTTCGCCAGAATAGCGATGAGAGCTGTCTGAAAATGATGTCATCATGGTCATCTACGGAGTCTAAACATAGAGAGTGAGTTTGTGCTGATCACGGTGGCGCAGGAGAAAGAGTTCTACTACAATGACACGCTCAATAGAGATCTCGTGAAACGCATCTCCTTCATGCATCGAGAAGAAATCATCAAAGTCATACACGGTGCATCAGTATCGATGTAGAAATCACAGCTGGTTAAAATAATCATGTCTAAATGATCTCGTAACGTCATTTGTTGATGCTGTTGTTTTCTGATCCAAGCATATTTAATCTGTGCCATGTAGTTGTCGATGATCGAAGTGGTTTTCTTGACTTTGTTGCTTTTCTTACTTTCTAGTAATATTTGTTCTTCCTGATGTTTAGGCCGTCTCAGTTCTGACACACTTGTAAGCGTCCACGTACCCTCATCTCGCAACCGAGGCAGATCTGAAGTATTGATGATCGTTTTGTGCTGTGCACAGTATTTGCTTCTGCAGGTTCTATTGCATCTCTCACGTCGAGCTCTGAAACAACCACTGACATCGGTTATTTCCTCGTGAGGGCATTTTCCTTATGCTATATTATTATTAAGATAAAAATTGTATCGCTAATTTGAAAAAGAACAAACAATTAAAGAAATCGAAAAAATGACACGCAATTACAGATTTATTTTAAAAGCATATGTAATTGTAAGATAAATAAATTTACCTGAACCGTAGCTATGAGAAAAGAAATAAAAACGCAGAGTGAAAGTTATACTCAACCCCGGAGAAAATTTCACTCTACGAGATGAATTGATCCGTCGTCTGAGAGAGATTTACTTTGTCATCACCCAGCAACAATCACGTTACCCAGGTCGAATATTGCACTGGACGAACCCATCGCGCAGATACGTAAACTGCTGAGGGCTCTCCCTGGAGGTGATGTCTTGAAGGATTTTAACCATATCATGGACCGAGAGATCATCACACCATAGCGGTATGCGAACCAACTACGCATCAACTACACGGGGAAAAACACGTATCCCGAAATGAGGGTGCCATTGCTCGAACTTCAAAACGAGATTGTTAGTAGACGAAGGCGAGCTGAAATTGAGAAGCTTCCTGGATCGACCTTCAACAGACCCGATCACTGACACCACGACAAACCGTTTACGACAATCCACACCTTCTCGCGTACGTTATTGATAAACAACTGATAAGCGACTGCTGAAACTGACTGTCGATCGAGAAATTCCAACACACACGGCTATCAAACATAATGTAGCCTTAAACGTTCATTTCGCGCTGGCAGAACAGGAAAAACCCACCGATGCATTGCTCAGACCGAAGTATGTCATCGTATCTCGCAGTGACGAAGTCAGCACGATCTGGTCATTTATCTAGCGCCGCATCAGGGATTATTAGCCGAGTGGATCGGCATGGATCTTCGCCGAAGTGAACTCGATCTCGTTTCAAACATCCAAGTACACACCGATGCGTGGAGGTACACGGGTACACCTCCATAAAGAGGTTGAAAGTTCATTTCTAGCACAATCTGTTACTAAAATTATAATAAGGGATGTAGCAAACATCAGGTAGACTAGGCATTTTTATAGGTGAATTCCAATATCCTAGACCAGGACTCAGACAAACATGTTAATCAATGTTATTGATGATGATCTTAATATTTAACCCACACTTTTAGGGAAATATTAATTTAACTTCGGACATCACGTTCAACGTCACAATTTTCGAAATTCCTAAAGCTGGCACAGAAAGCAGATGTTATGGTGCGAACCACGAAGAGGATTGAATATTTCTGAGTTAGATGGTCGTCGTGACAGGTATTTACCTTTGAAGATTACAGGTATGGTATGATTCTGAATGTCGGAACCTTTGCTACATACATTTTAGCCGTGCACATTTTGTAAATCCACATGCCACTACCGTGCCACAGACAAGGACACTCTTGATTTGTCACACATATGCCTGACCAGCTCTTGAGAAATAGACGATTTCACCGAAGAATCGTATAGCATCGTATATTTCTGAAATAAATTGATAATTATTATGTTTATTACCATGATTTTTTTAATGATTTCCTGAGAAAGCTATACACTTGTTGAGAATCCTTTGTCCGCCCATCAGTCTGAATGACTGTGCAATATGTTTGCCGGTTTGTACCTCCACCATGCTCTTTCTGCTATATCTTCTGGCGGATTCCACATAAACTTTGTTATATACTTGCCTAAAAGAGGATTATTATTTTGGCCGCGCAACTTGGGATTATTAAGGATGGTTCAACATTCGTATGTCTCAGTTCATTCATGGTAAAGAGGGTTAGCCTTTTTGTAGCCATTACTATTTCTCTTCTCACAAACCACCCAGTTTGTTTTCAAACGAAAACATAACACGAATGGAGTTAACACATTTTGCATCAGTCCTGAACATGCGCAAAAAGGAATAATCGATAGAAATAGTTCTGCAGTTTGTAAATTAGACAAATATATTTAAGTTTTTAAAAAATATTCTGCCTTAAAATAAATCCGACACATTTCAACAAACACATCGACATCAGAGAAACAATGTTAGAAAATAATTTTTTCTCTAACATTGAAATCTTAATAAAGAGATTCTAATATGAAATTTATAATTCATAACTTACTATTCTTAGAGCTCTGTTACCATATTTTTAATAGAGAATCCGTGTGTAAAATATTACGGAGGTTATACTATGCAATATCGGCTATATTTTTTTTATAAAATGCACAATTCGACAATAGAACAGTAACTTGATGTACCTCATGTATTTCAACATAATTTACTGATCAATAGTGAATTACTCTCTGCTTCACAAGACGAAGCAATTTTGTCCCCTTATTGCATTGTTCTCTCCCTCTCTCTCTCTATAAATAAATAAATAAATAAATAAATAAACAATATATATATATATATATATATATATATATATATATATATATATATATATATATATATATATATATATATTAATCGATCATCGCTTGATGAACACTACCTCTGAGAGAGAGAGAGAGATATTTGGATTTTTAACGTAGCTTTAAGAAAATTTCAGTCATATCGCTACGATGTCTGCAGTGTGGCAGTTTATAGTGATGTCTAACACTGGGGCATCATGGCGTGATTTCCCACACAGTCACATTATCCTGACACCAGGTCGACTAGTCTAACACTAACCTCTTAATGCTGACCGCCAAGCGAGGAAGCTGTTAGTACCATTTTTGTAGGTCATTGGCATGACTAGGCCTGGGATCGAACCCACGACCTCCCGCATTAAAGGCGGACGCTGTAACCACTAGTCCACCGAAGCGGTAGAGAGAGAGAGAGAGAGAGGGAGAGGGAGAGAGAGAGAGAGAGAGAGAGAGAGAGACAGAGAGAGAAGGAGAGAGCATATTTCATATTTGTGCATGGTCGCATCTTGACATTAAGTTGCCGTACATAGACATTTGCGTCATCAGGCTGTACTCCTCAGACGGAATATACAGGTAACCTAGCCTAGCTGACACCGCTATTTACTAATTCGACTATAGAAGAAATGATCTGAATTTATACCTAGGTGTCAGACCTCGGCCAAGGTCGAGGCAGATTGCAGGTAAAATACTTTTATGGGTTTTTTATTTCACTTATTGCAAAAAGACGAAATGAAAAGACCAGTTGATTAGCACAAACTGTAAATGATAACGATAACACAAGGTGTGAGGCTCCCGAAATCCTTAAAGATTTGTTGCCCGCTTTTACCACTACACTGTGTTCTTTGCATATATGGCCTCAAATAAGAATATTAGAAAGTATACATTTTAATTAATTCTAACCTATGTAAGTATATGTACTCGTATCCGTGAAAATTATTTTAATGTACTTGTATCAGTTGATTACAATGCATTTGTATCAATTAAAATTGGTTGCAAAGTACTTGTATCAGTTAAAATTACAATGTACTCATATCAGTTAAATTTATTACAATGTATAGCTTCTGTTGTGCTTGTTTAAAGCCATGTGGTCCAAACTCTTGGTGCAAGACCTATAAAGACATATAAAGACCTATAAAGACCTTTAGAGACATATAAAGACCTATTAAGACATATAAAAACCAATAAAGACCTGTAAAGACATATAAAGACCTATAAAGACATATAAAGACCTATAAAGACCTATAAAAACCAATAAAGACTTATAAAGACCTATAAAGACATATAAAGACCTATAAAGACCTATAAAGACATATAAAGACCTATAAAGACATATAATGACCTATAAAGACCTATACAGACCTATAAAGACCTATAAAGACATATAATCTTTGAAATGAGTAGGGTAGGCATCACTCTTTTAATTTATATTTTTTTTCAAAAATGGAATAAGAAAACCATAATATGACTAAATCGTCCTTTTGTTGAAAAATATGTAATGATGGTATGTAGGGCACCAAAGACAACTGGCCCATATTTCTCCTTTTCTAAAATTTCTTTTCATGGATGTAAAGTTAAAGGAATTTTCATACATGTATTGGTAAATAATAAATAGAAAGTAAAAAAACAAAATAACAAAAGTCAAGGACAGAGAAGATCGGAACAAGCGTCATACAGGGAATGTACCTATGCCGTTTGACCAGGGACGATTGTCTGACGCACCATTTACACGATCCCACCACGCCATGTACATCAATCAATCCACGGCTACCGCAGTTATTGTACGTCAGTAACCGTCTTTTTGTTGTTGTGCTACTTAATCTCTTCATATTTACGGTGAAAATAATTTTCCAAAACTGTATTGGTCGAAAAGAATACGCGAAGTAGAACTGTCATTTCACATAGCATATCTTAAGTTTCACGAAGAAATACAAATATCATACTTTAAATTATGCGCGTTGTTACAAAGATTTATAAGATAACTTATGTAGATCAAACTTGATACAGAAACTTAAACACTTGCATTTGATTATTGTTTCTTTACACTCTTCTTTTCTCCCACATTTCAAGATATTCAGTCTCCTTCGTAAATGACTTTAAAGAACGTAAACTTCACATTGCTGGAGTTAGCATCATAGTTTAGCACCTGAGTGGCTAAACATGGCAGCCAGCATATTTGGTGGAGGAAGAATCCTGGAAGAAACACCGACCCACGGCAAGCTACTGGTAATCTCATATGCCCGTGTTGGTCGAGCCGAGACTGGAACCGAAGCGGACAGAAGTCAGATGTGAACGATCTGTAATGGCGAGCGCGTTAGACTAGTCGGTCATCTAGGCCCGTCTGAAAGTAATAAAATCACAGAATGTCGAAAAGTAATGATTTCCATCTACCATTTCAAATGTATTTTGTAATAAAAATTTCAATTTTTACTTAATGACACCATCCTTGCTTTACACCGAGCTTATGGTTAAAATCTTCTACCTCAAAATCTTCTACCTCAAAATCTTAGTGAATCGTTCTAATTTACAAAGATGGATTTTAAGAAAAGTGTTAACGTTTGTAAGGACATTTTAAATTTAACAACAAGAAATGCAGTGCAAACATCGATAATTCGAATTCCATAAACATAGTCATTATCTATTATGTTACATATGTTTATCATTACTCAATTTATACACAGTTTATTGTTAGGAAAGAAGATATTCTAAAATAAAACCAATTTCATTGTGTTAATAACCCATTCCTACTTCAAAGCCCCTCCCCAACACACAAAGGTCAGTATTTTGGATAGCTTTTTGCAATTGTCTATCTACACCAGATTATTTTTCTTTTTTTTTTTTTAAAATCAATCTACCGTACATTACCTGTCTTTAGATTAATTTAATGTAGGATTCCATTAATGATAAAAGGCTTTCTTTGCTAATTTTTCCAATACTTGTATCCGAGATCATCTGACTCATTACTACTACTACTACTGCTACTGCTACTGCTTTCAAGACAATTGGAGCAAATTGTATTGCCCGGGGGTTGCGATCCACTGAGGCTCATATGAAGAAAAAGCAGAAAGAAATAACAAAATAAAAATGAAAATAACTTACTATTGGCTGCTAAAAGAGTATTTAAAATGCTTTTCCTCGTGAAAGCTTTTATAGTACAAGTCATAGACCTCATGTATGGAAATTTACTTTTTTAAATGAAATAGTAGTTGCTGCTTTAAAATTTAATACTAATTTTGTTAGACCAAAATCCATTCAGTCCTGATTATTGAATGTTCTGCACCTTAACTGTCATCAAGAAACTTTCTGATAAAAATTGTCGATCGCTATAGACCTTCACAGCGGTGGTCAGGTACCAACACAGCTAGAGAATAGAGCATGTGGAGTCTAATCATCAAAATATAGGGTAGTACAAATTTATTTATCAACATTGTTTATCAACATTTGATTGTAACATCACAGCGCACGAATTTCAATCCAGATTGTACTGGATCAAACCGGTAAGTTGATCTCGTCCAGTGCTATCCACGTACTTTTAACACGGGATGTATCAGGATCCAAATAAAATGAATAATTGCGATTTAAATGCATGTAGAAAATCAAATTCTAAAAATGGCATCCATTACTGAAATAATTCATATCAAACGCATACATGACATATATGACCTTTACTATACAATTGTTCGATCATTAACGAATTACTGTATGATTCGGAAGATGTGGCAAAAACAAAATCTGTGCTTTGCTTTTTGATGGCTCCTGATTATCCAACATAAACCTAAAAAATATTTTCTTAACGTTGAAACTGCATATGCTACATCAAATATTCCCAAAAGTTCTTAACAATGAAGACGTTATGGTGCTCTTAAACATTACCATATTAGAATCACTGTCAATTTCAATGCTTGATTAATCACTGTAAACGACGATTGCTTTGTTGACCCCTCTAAGAACTTTAGCTATAAGGCTTTTGAGGTGTCCCCCCGGTCTGAAAAAGTTTTAAAGGGTTTTTATATCTGTATTTTGCTCATAGGGTATGTTATTGGGGGTTTTGTAAAATAAAAGATCAAAAGGTATTTTGAACAACTTTGTTTTAAAATATTTATTTTGGAATAGGGTTTTTCTCTTGTTCTTCCTACTTTTTGAATAGGTCGTACTCATATAGATTTTTGTCTCAAATCCCTTTACTAGCCCCCCCCCCCCGCCCGTCTAAAAAGATTGTTTTAATATTGCTCGTACTCCCTTCCTCGGGCATTGTAGCCTTTTTTCTGGGTTCCTTGCCATCGTTTAAGTTATTAATGCAAGTGATCCTTGCCAGGGATTCTTTTGGCTGTCCAGTGTGTGCAATACGTGTCTATTCTGTTTTGTAACGTTATTGCTATATCCTCTTGTCTGTGTGGACTGGCTTTCATAGGTGAACATTTTTCTTTAGTTGCTATTTACTTTCATTTGAAAATATCCAAAATTAAAAGGAGAAAGATAGCAAGGGAGGTTTTTGGAGTAAAACATGCTTATTTAATATGAAAGAGACGCGTTTTAAATGTGGAACGGTACCAAAAGATAAAATTTAAATGGTAAAACAACAGGAACAGTTTTATTTGTTTTCTTGTACTGTTGCTTATAATCCGGGTGGCTTTGTTTCACTTGCGTATGCGGATACTCCAGAAGATATTTGTGTTCAGTTTTTAGAGGAAAGACATGGCAGTTTCCGTCTCTGTTATTTTTCTTATTTTAGTATCTCAACACGGACTTCAAAAAGAAGACTCCAAGCCATTCTTATTTAAACAGCAGTGTGTTTCGAAATCCCTCATTTACACCAAGCTGCTCTTTGGGGACACAGCTTGGTCTCTCCATTGAGTCATTATATAGAAGTTTTTGGTAGACCTCCAGATTTAGAAATTTGTTTTCGTGGCATATCTGGTGACCGGATTTTTCATTAATTCCACGACTGTTCTGTTCGGGGTCGGGTCCCTGACGCAGTTTTCCTACAAATATGGGAAGCAGCAGAGAGACTGAGCCCACCAAATATTCGGCCAAACAGAACCCTCTATCGAGAACACTCTTGATAGAGGGTCTTATTTCACAAAATAAACCCTCTATTCAGAAAACTATGATAAATAAGCCTTCTCTGCTGACTAGAAGAGTTATTTCATGAAAAATACCTAACTATAAAAATACTTCTTGACTCCGGAGTCTACTAGACGAAACACTTGGTGGCTCAGTCTCTCTGCTGCTAAAAATGTAAACATTTTTAATCCTAGAATTTCTAGTTAAAAATTGTATCCAACCCAACTCGATACCGTGTCCGAGGATCATGTAAATTTATTGTTACAAATCCGTATGGTTTTGCCTGAGCACGACTAAAGAAATTTCTGAATTTATTTATGTCCATGCCACCGCTGCACCATGTCTGATGAATATTTCGTAACGTGTGTGCGTCAACGCCGTTAAATACCGCGAGAATGTTACAGTTATCTCTGATCACTTTCGGAATTTGTGTATACCGTTGAGTTACATAAATCACATCGGTGTTTTTATGCCTGCCGCGTGAAAATATCCTGGCAGGGTTTGATTGTTTGTCCAGCATGATATCATCGTACACGACTAAATTATTAATACTCCCATCAATATCATCGATACTCGGTGCTTCATCAATATCAGTTATAAAATCAATAACATCTTCACTTATCGATTTTGCACTTTCGTTAAAATCTTTTAACACACTGTAGCATCGCTGATCGTCCACTGATGGTGCTATCAAATATAATTTATCCCACTTCATCCACTTCATTATTAAATTAAGTAACAACTGCGTCTTACCCGACCCAGATGGGCCTATAATAATCATTCGAATTGAATTTGGTAGCACTGAGTTATGTTTAATTGGCTCTATTCGCTTTGACGCAGATAAGTCAGTGATCTCCATTAAATATATCATAAAATAAATATGAATTTATATTGTGTGAAATGCCGAGCACATACCCCAACTGCGGATATGACAACAATTACAACAAAAAATAATCGACAAGCGCTTACAGGCAAGTGTGAACGATGCGGTATAGCGAAGTTTAGATTTATTAAAAAAAAAGGGAGGTGATATCGTAGCCAAGTTAGCCAAATTACCAGGAACACCGTGGGCTAAATACTCAGGAGAAAAACATCTTCCAGGATATAATTACTGTGGTCCAGGAACCCGACTTGATATCAGACTTGATGCTCAGGATCAGCCCAATCCAGGTGAGTATCCGATAAATGCTATTGATAAGGCGTGTCATGCTCATGATGTAGCTTACCGAAGCAAGGATTTGCAGCAGCGCCATCTCGCGGACGTGAAATTAATTCACGCGTTAAATGCCATCCCTGATAAATCTTTCAAGGAGAGGTTAGCATCCTGGCTAATAAAAACTGCAATGAAATCTAAGCTTGTATTAGGCGCTGGTAATTAATTATAATGGAGTCGATTTATTATTCCCCAAGCGGATACTGGAGAGGTAACGCAGCAATTAGTAAACTCGCTGAAGCAGCAAAAGTTACAAAAGTTGCTGCTAAAAATTGGTTATCCCGACAGGCAATATGGCAAATTTATCTACCGCGCCCTAAACAAATTCACTTTGCGCATTTCGATGTTAGTGTGCCAAATGAGGTTCATCAGGCTGATATATTATTTCTGCCACATGATACTATCCGAAGACGTACATACAAGTACGCGTTAACTGTAGTTGATGTTGCAAGTAGATACAAAGATGCTGAACCGTTAACGACTAAAACAGCATCTGAGGTTGCTTCTGCGTTTAAACGAATTTATCAACGTGGTCTACGATGGCCAAATTTATTACAAGTTGATCCTGGCAAAGAATTTCAAGGTGCAGTATCATCGTTGATGAAACAGCATAACGTCACCCTCAGACGAGGGCATACTGAAATTCACCGTGATCAAGCAATTGTTGAGCGATTTAATCGAACACTTGCTGAGCGGTTATTTGGATATCAATACGCGAAGGAATTTATTCAGGATACGAGATCGCGCGAATGGGATGCAAGATTACCAAGCGTGATAGCTGCACTAGATAACGAGATCACACGAACAACCAACATGAAATCTACAATCGCAATCACAAAAAACATATACCCGTAAGACGTGATTCTTCAGCGCAGCCAATACTGGGTAATGTCACTGTGAGATATTTATATGAACCGGGTGAACTTGAAGGTGGTAAACGAAGAGCGACTGATCCTATCTGGAGTGTTAACACACACAAGATATCCACCGTGACAAGATCCACTGGTAGACCAGCAATCTACAGGTTGGATTCAACTGCTCCTCAACGCGGATTCACACGTGAGCAACTACAGGTAATTCCCGAGGATACGCAATTACCGCCAAAATCACTTCAGTGATTTCGATCACTTAACTAGCACCCCGACGTCGATTGCACTCAAGACAGGTCAACATGATATTATCACGTGTATGACCGCGATTGTTATCTTTTCTGTCTACGGTAAATTGTTTTGAATTTTTATTCGAATACTGCCATAGCATTATACAATTACAGAGGGCGCAGTGTTTATTCTGCTGTTGTTTTAACTCAATAATAAATTCAACATCAAGATCAAAATCGCGATTATTTTTTTGTCACTCTGTTTTTTCTTATTACATCACCATCGCTGTTGTTTTCATTATTAATTTTATCAGCTATTGAATCTTCCAAGACAATCCTTCGCAACTGAGATATTCTTCTTACTCTGGACACCGCTAAGAAAACTAAGTTTGACCATTCGATTCGATCATCAACAATCCAGAGAGTTGTATCTGAAATAGTCAGTCCTTGAGATGAATGAATGGTCATTGCGTATCCTAGCGTCCACGGGGATTTATTTATTTTTAGTGCATCTTTGACAGCATTAATATCAACTAACACAATATCATTCAGTACTAAATTCTGTTTCTCTGTTTTTCCAGGAATATCAACATCTATATTTTGTAACCGCGTATCAGCTGGTCTATAACATAACGGCACTGGCAGCATTGGAAACTTTTCTTGTTGTAATTGAAATAGCTGCTGTTGAAGTGTGTCTCTGACTATCTTTCTACTTGCTACTATCAAATCGTCTGGCTTCCATACATCCCAAAAGTCGCTCATTGAAGTTTCAGGAATCATCTCGCGCATAATTTCACATTGAATTTTATTCGGTTGTAATCTGATTAATGTTTTAAATTCTTTCAACGTTGCATCTAGTGCTCTATGATCATCAGACACTTCTTCGTAATAATCAACAAAATCTTTTAACCAATCATGTGGAGATGCGCCGACAAACGGAGGTGGTTGACCGTGATCGCCGCACATAACGACTGCAGTATTTTTCGTTAGCAGCCAATCAAGAGATGTTTTTAATGTTTCCAGCGGCACCGTACATATCTCATCCCAAATTATTTTCTCTGGAATATATTTTGTTCCCATTCGATCTGGCGTCCACACACCGCCGCTGTATTTGAAAAAGCTGTGATAAGTACAAGAATTGACTCCTCGCTGTTTCATCTCCCTGGCAAGCCTGTGTGTAGGTGTTAGCACAATCATATCCGATTTTCCAAATAATTCAATCGCTCGTGTTGTTTTACCAGACCCTCCCGGTCCGTTCAAATAAACGGTTTTTTGTCTAGTGATTGGATCATACACAGATGGTGCGTTCGACATTTCTGACATTTCTGATAATTTACAATAATCATCCTTAATTGCAACATCAGCGGATTCACAATATTCGTGTAACATCTCCGCTTTTATTCTCCACGAACTCCATGATTCATCAGTGCTTATAAAACGAGCCAGTGATTCTGAATATCTTTTATTGATGTAAAATGAATCCGTTGTAACTCTAACTGCGGTGTCAGGAAATCGATTTATCATTGATAGCAAATTTATAGAAACATAACCCAGAATTGAAGATCTTAGATGTGTGTATTGAGGCGATTCTCCGTCGATATAACTTACAATTGTGCCCAACTTTTTCCCGTCGGACAAGAACACATCGTCCCGATTACAAAATATATTTCTTGCAACAGCGTCAGCAATTATAAAATTCAATTCAGCATCATCGATAATCAACCGCGAGTGATGCATTTTATGATGAAATGCTGCACCCTGAGTAAATTTACCGATTATTCTTCGTCCGAGATCTTTTGCTGCTTTTTCACTATTGCTGAGTTTGATCTTGAGAACTTTAGGAGCCTCACTGACATTGACATCCATCGGGGTATTTGGACTCTTTCGTGCATACTCGCTGATAACTTCATCTACACTAACACGCTCCGGTGTTGGCAACCAAATTGAGGTCTGCGGTTGATATGATATGATTGCTTCACTGACAGTCAACGATACCAGTATTCGGCTGTCAAGCATATATCGCAATAACACTATTGGTACCCAGCGCTTCTCCGAGAAGTGTCTGCCAAACCAAACATAACAGCACGGATGAAGTCCCACGGTGAATTCAAATGAAGTCACACGAGCAAATCCTGTCAGGTCAGCGGCGGGTAAAACGCCGTTTATAGCAACTCGTGTCATCGAGTTCGTGGGATGTCCAAATCGCTTAAAATATTCGGTGCACTCGCCGTTCCCGAGAAAGCTTCCTGGGTAGCAAGCAATCATATCCACGGAAATCATATCCCGGTGGTCATACCGGGTATTCCACAACCCGCCATGTCCATACTCGACACAACTTAATTGTATATCCGAAAGAAACTGACTTCGGGTTGGTCTCCACGAATTTCTTTCTCTGGCGGCGTGAGCGGCAACACTTGGAACTGTAAAACAATTAACCAATAACTGATCAATGTTTTCTTTCACATATTTCTCTGCGAGTTTTTTCATTTGTTGTTGCAACGACTCTGTCCGGTATAATTCCCCGTTGGGTTTTACAAAATGATCATACTCGGAATCTTCGGAACTCTTAAATAACCACACCGACACAGGGTCGGTTTTACTCAGTGTGTAAATAGCATCAAATATTTTTCCGGAATAAAGTTTGACAACATGATCTCGTGGAAATATTGTAACTGCATCAGTCCAGGCATGAGAGTTATGATCAATAATTTCAATCGGTGATCCTGACTTTTTATAATGCTTCGAATTATATAATATTTCCCCGGTTAGTGTTTTTACTGTTATTGAACATTTTAATTTACTTGATAGCACAGCAACATCATTTATTGTTGCCCCAGTATCTTTGACTTGCTCGGCCCATGCTGTTATTTTTTCACGTCGCAGATCGGTTAAACCGTTTCCTCGTTTTGCGTTTTTAAAATGTTCCATTACACGCTCGGCTACACAATTCAGCGTTGAAAATCCTTCGGATTTTGATGACGTTCTCATCGGGGTGAGTTTATCAATTTTTGGTTTTTTTACCAGATAGATTCCATAAATGACTGCGGTTACAGGATACGCTCGAGCGTAATATGGTTTATCAATCCCGGTCAGCATTCCTGGTTTGGAATCTTTACTTAGCAGAATGGTCTTTCCGTTAGCAAGAACAGGGTCGAGTTTGTCACAGATAATCCATTCATCGGAATCTGTTTGCACAATAAATTTTATTCTGAAAAAAATATTTCTTACTGTGTTCATCGCTTTGATGAATATCAAATAGATAATCAATAATTGTTTTTGCTCGGGCATCAGTCATTGTAGCATCGATGACTTCGCCGGTGTCAACAAAGTCAGTGTCGCGGATAATTTTAAATGACGACCATACATGAGAATCGCCGTCGTCGCGGAATTCTTTTTTACCCTCCCTGATAATATTAAACAGATCAGTTAGATTCCGCCGTCGTGAGTCTCTGTTTAGCCTGTCAAGATCAAATCTCCCAGCGCCAAATAAACCCTTCATACTATATTTAGGACAAATATTTAAGTAAGAAATATATATATATATATATATATATATATATATATATATATATATATATATATATATATATATATATATATATATATATATATATATATATATATATATATATATATATAAATGAATAACTGCAAGTGGTTAAAAGTTGGATCTGTAACAGTCTGTAATAAGCCCTGCAGGAAGGAATTCTGCGGTGAACATATACAAAGCATCAAACGAGGAAGCACAGGACCTATCCCTTGCCTGCGATGTGGCATTGGTGTCAGGGGTAAAACACAATTATGTGCGGGATGAGGGGGGAAACGATACCGGGAACTCAAGCGATATTACAATAAAAAAATAACGGAGATGCGTTGAAATCCGAGAGTGATTATATAACTAAGTTTTCAGACAAATTATAAATTAGACAAATACATGAAGTATATATGAATCAAGAATTTGTTCGGCATCCTATCATTAAGAATTATGAAGCATCTCGCGAGGGAATAGTCAGAAATAGCAGGTTGAAAAAACCAGTTGGTGCTGTTACTAATGCTGGTTATTTAAGATTTAGGGCTGGGGGTAAACATTATCATAATCATAGGTTTGTGTTTGAGTGTTTCCATGGAGAGATCAAAGACGGTCTTGTAATTGATCACATTGATGGACAGAAACTTAATAATAATTTATCCAGTCTGAGAGCTGTGACGCAGAGCGAAAATTGTAGGGCTGGTAATACTGGTCGTGGTAATAAAAGAGTCAAGAAGGTTGTTTCCATGAGTTTAAATACAAATGAAGAAATAATATTTTAATCGACATATGCAGCTGGCAAGCATTTTGGTATTTGTAGGGCTTCAGTACGAAGAGTCGCAGAAAAAATACATAAATCCGCGTTGTCAAAAACATATAATAATCAGAAAATTATATTTTCTTATGTAGATAACTCTGCAGCGACTGTGTGAAAATCCTTCGGATTTTTGAAGTCAATGATACAATTATTTCCCCTTGTCAGGAAGTGTTGCGCAACACTCCTTGACAGGTAAATTTATCCAGTGCGGGTTTTTTTTTACATCCAACTGTATACACACTGCGTCACAGTCTCGCGTTTGTCAGTATTTTCATAAATCAGAGCTTAAATTCAGTGTTTAAAATTCAATTCAGAATTTGTTAACTGTCTGTTGCCACTACAGAGTTATATTATTTTACAGGTAACACAACGAGCAGACGATTTTCTGCAAATAACCTACCTGTATAAATTTCACAACAGGTAGATCAGTATATAATAATTTTTAAACCCTATATTATCAGATTGAGCAGTGGCACAATGGTAACGCGTTTGACTTTCGTCCCGACGCTATCAAATGCCATGTTCGAATCCTCGTTACGGACATATTGTCGACGGGCCCATTTGGTTTTTTTTATAATAGTGGGGGCTCCAGCAGGGGCCTTGTGTGCATATCTCCTCCACGTCGAATCGTGGGGGTACGTTTTACCCCTGGGATTCGATTTAGTGGGGGTATGCACACAGACAGTTTCACTTTCGCTTGGAGCTCCCAAAAATAAGCAGCAGTCATTGGATGTATAAGCTCTACGGTCAAAAACAAAATGGCTAAAAGAACCGATCACGAGGATGCCGAGAAGCTATAAGAAAAGCTCTGTAAGACTGAGATAAAAAAAATCTGAAAAATAAAAAAGTCACTTTGACAAAGTGACAAAATCACCTTGACAAAATCAAGAAAGTAAAGAATCTAGTCTGAAAGGACCTCGTGGAGACCCATAAGCCAATATAAGACTAACCGCTCATCAATGACTGTTTATTTTTTTTATTTTAAATATATAAAAATATATATAAATATGAATCACGAAAATATCAATAATGTGATTGATGCTATTAAAAAATTAGAAAAACAAGGATTTAATATATTACTAAATCCTGAAACAATTCTGTCAGATTTTGAATCATTATATGAAGCTAAATGCGCAGGGCGTTATATTCTTCCTGCTCAATATCGATTCATAAAGATGATCCAAAATAATTTGTATAAATCGCTGGCCAGCGTAGCGGAGGCACAAGTAAATGAATTTGTTCCACTGTCTCGTGCAATCGAAAAGATCAGGCTGGCACTGGCAGCCGAGTATGAAACTAAAAAGATAATAAATAATCGCGTCCGAAAATTAAAGCATTGTATGTCCGCTGACGAAGTCATCGCTGACTTTGTCACTGACGAGGAAGTAAATACCTCACCTTGAAATGCTTTGCATTTTACCTCAACGAAATCAAGGAAGTGAAATCGAGTACTTGGAAGTGAAATCGAAAGTAAAAAAAATATTACTTTTTTTTACTGTCCAATTATGCAATTGTCCGATTTCGTTGGTTGCTACTAGCAAATACCCTGTCAGGATCAGTGAAATGGTCAGTGGTGTAAAAATCATATATACAAAGTAAAAATTCTTTAGAACTTTCAAATATTTTTACTGCACAAAAAAATAAAATTATCGTCCGATTTCTGTGATTTCCCCCCCCCCCCCCTTGACTTTCACTGCAGTATCTTATCAAGATGATCCCGGGAAATGCACGAGTGAGCATAATTTATGATTTGGTCTGGAAAACATGTGATAGCTATGATATGATTTTCTTGTAGTTGTTTCAACTGCGATTCTGTCAGTAAAAAATTATCATTACCGTATTTATCAATAACTATTTTAACTTCACCTATCAAATGATTTTCACCGCTGAATATTTTCCTGATATATTCTTCAAGTGTTTGCTTGTCGTATATGAAACATTTTACGTGCTGATACATGCTGTATTTTTTTATCATTTAATATAATTTATTGTGACAGTGCTGTCATTGATGGTGATGTTACCAATAGTGCCATCGTCGTCACTGTCACTAACAATAAAATCACTGTCAGTGGAATGTCAGAGACATTTTCATCTTCATCACTAACACTAAAATCTCTGTCAGTGGAAACACTTTGTGTTTCACTGTCACTAACAATAAAATCACTGTCAGAGAGATTTTTATCATCATCATCATACTTCTGGTAATTCTTCGAATTTCTCGGAAACGCTTTGCATTTCTTGTAAGTCGAAGATTTTTGGGACATTATTATGATATGATATCATTAATTGAAAGTCTACGATTTCACCAGCAGATTAATACTAATAGTTTCATTTCTCAGGTCCAAAAGTCTACCCTGTTGGTCAGTGACTTTAAAACTTATCCTTGTCAGCGTTGGACTCAAACACTGCAGAAATACTGGATTGATTGGCTCTTGTACAATCAAAAACCCAGGTGGTTCTTCAGGAATAAATGAGTATAGTATAAACCCTTGCTGGGCTTGATTTGATACTGTTGTGTCTATGTTGTAACTGCCATCGATTACGTCACACACAAGATCGACCGCGACGACATCAGTGATATTTACGATTCCCGGAGAAATATGTCTGCCATCGCCCGCTGTGGAATTGTCATATCTGAGGATAGTTGGCGGTGGCAATATTCGCTTGTGCTGTTCAAGTATGTCATCAAAGTATTCATCGATGATATCAGTGACGTATTTTTTCAAGATGACCGGGGAAACATATCCTGGTAATTTAAAATTCGGCAACGTGGCTTCGGTCAGCGAGTACCTTTTCAAAAATAGTTGTTTAATGACGGGGTTACTGTTAATTACTACCTGAATCATTCGCTGGTTAATATATTCCATATCTGCGGCAAGCTGATTTAATATCTCAATTTGTTTGATGATTTCGCTGCGTGAACACGTTACGTCAGAAAGATGTTCTAGGAAGCGTTGCCGTAGATGTGCTAGTTGTGTTTTATGTAATTGATTAATAATTTTAAAATATTCAGTAATTTCGCTTAGACGAAGAGGAGATGATTCATGTCCTCCCCCTGGAAATTCTGAGATAGCAAAGGACCACTCAATATCGTCGCCATCTTTAAAGGGGGTAATCCGGCCAGACAATGAACGTTTGTATCATCCAGTTGTTTTTTGCATGACGGGGTAATTCCGTGATATGACTGCGCGTCAGTGATATAATCAGACTTTTTAGGTTCAGGTGGTATCGGTGGTGTCGGTGATGGATTTTCCTAATACTGTTCTGATTGAACTGTTATAAATGTCTACGGCGTAACCCGGTGAAGCGACTTCGATGGTCGCTGACAACGTTGGCTCGTGTGCGGCTATTGATATCTTTGCTTCTTTTCCTGTGATACGCTTTATTTGACGCTGTATTTCGTTGTTGATTTCTTCTATCTGATAAGACCCTGTTGGTAACGTGACAACGTTCCAGTCGGGGGTACCGTCAGGTTTATTCTGATACGAAAATACAAATGAATTATCTGGCAACTGTCCGTGAAATGATGTCGACCTGATGTTGGGCCAACTGTGATATACTCGTAATTGTGCCAACGCGATTTCTTTTGCTGGAATTGCAGTTGAAAAATTAATATTAAACTCTGGTTGCGTTGAAGATATTGTTATCATTGATGTTTTTGCCGGAGCTGTGTTTGCGGCTATCTGCTGAAGTAATTCCGTCATTATTTATCTTCATCGTTTTCAAATCAAAGTACTTTGTGTTTTTGTAATCGTTGTATGCGCTGGACATCAACGTGAATTCGGAATCGGATATTGTTATATCGTCAATGCTGGATGATATCAACGACGACAATTTCGAGTAGGTGCTTGTGGCCGCGCTGTTTAACTTTTCATATTCGTGTAATTTTGTTAGCGCACACGAGGATATTTTTTTTTGCAATTATATTAGCAACTCCTGCAATTGTCGTTGATGCTGAAATTGTGATTGTAATCGCGATTGCAGTTGTCACTGGTGTCAGCGCTGATAATAGGACACCCGTGGATGCAACTACCGCGGATACCGAATACACTATTGTGTCTAATACAGTTACACGCCGTTTGTATTTTTTTATCTTTGTTGCACAATTGTCAATAGTGGTTTTTAACTCTGACTGCCATTCGCGTACTTGATCATACCTATATTGCTGAGCATTTAGTGTTGTCGTTGATGCCGAAACACTTTGCATTTTTTATTTTACGCGCTAACCAATTGAGGCGTTTCAGCTACAAATTCCAAACACCACCAGTAAGATGTTGCGGTTAATTTCTTGTCTGCGGCTTCAAGTATAAATGTTTCTTCGGTTTCCTTGTTTAATATGATAGTCACAACCCCGGAATATTTGTCAGTGGAATGTCTCCAGGGATATGTTGTGAAGATTTCAAATTTTGCAGCACTGAATACAGACAACCTGTACACACCAGTGGCTGTTGCTGTATATTTGATAGTATTATTTTGTCGGGACCATGTTGCGAATCCCGATGATACCGTGTATACTATGTTGGTGATATGCCCGGGGGTAACTCCAGTGGGGACTTTAATCAAACTGGTTTTGCTAACGATGTCAGGAATTCCCGATACGATATCCTGCTGTGTTTGTTTGATCGTGTTAATGTTATTTTCTATTATCTGGATTTGATCTGAAAAACTTCTATCTGTTCTGACTACACCTAACCGGGTATTAATCTTGTTGATATCGTTGGCGTTATTAGTAAGATTTGGTATGATTTCAGAAAGTTTCATGTCGATAACTGGAGGAACCCCAAAGAACTTATCAATGGACTCATCAGCTTTTGCGAAGTTTCTTCGAAGTCTTGTAAACGCGCCCACGTGAACATCATACTCTGCCCGCAACGTGGCTAGTTTACCGTCAATGGCGCTAGTGCATGTTTGGACACTCGTGTCTACATATTGTTTGTTTGCGGCATCTTCCGGCGAGGTTGGATCTCTTAAAACGGTTATTTTGTTACCATTCATGCTGAGTTCACCTGTCATTGTATCACCGGTCTTCGCTACACGTTCCCCTGCGGCTTTTCGTGCATCATCGCAATTGATATCAACGAATCTCTGATTCTGCCGCTGTCAGTGAATACAACGATGTTGTCCGAGGTAGCTCCAAGGACCCTGCGAATTATGTCATTCCACCTAATGTTACTGGTTTTTAGCTTGCCATGTCGATCTTGAAAAATTACAACCTCATCTGGGTCTATTCCGGTTAACGTTAAAAGATTATCAATTTCATCTTTGGTCGCATACTTTGATAAATCGATATCTTTTTTTTTCTTCCTTTGTTCTGCTTGATCTTCCGTAAATATCAACCATTATTAGTTATGGGGTTGTTTAAAATCAGATCTGTGATTTCAACGTGTATTCATGCACGACTTTGTGAGGAGAATTCGCTGATTTCGAGATTGCATCAAGAACATTTAATGCTTCACGGCCACATATCGGAGGATCGGTTAGTGTTTGTGTTGGTAACGTTGAATACCAAACCGCTGCTGACGAAGTCAGCGGGGATACATATCGAAGAAACTCAATTGGCGGTGCTAGCCCGTACGAATCAAAATAGATAATTCCACGTGGATCGATCGCGTAAGCAACCCAGTGAGTTCCTGGACCATCGCTGTTATCAAGATTAATAATTCCTGTTTCTGGATTGCGCGGTTGTTTCGGTAATTGATCTCGCATAAAGACACCTCTGAAATGCTTTACGCGTAATCGTTTAGCGGCTTCAAGTAAATCAAAGTTGGACGCTGGAAGTGAGACAGAAACACCTTGTGGCTTTAAAACCTTTTTGGGTACCATGATGGCGGAGTTCCTGGAAGTCTTAGCCCTCGGCCCGTTTTTTTTCTGTATCCGGATCCTGTTTGTCGTTGTGACCGTGCCATGGAAAGTGCTTTTAGTATCGCAGGAGCTAAAGCGCCCATGAGTGCTGCTACTGTTATATTTCCTCCTTGTTTCTTATATTTTCCACCAGTTACTTTCTCTGCTATTTTTTTATCGGCAAATCCAGCTGCTCCAAGTGCTGCGGTTCCTAAAGCTTTTGCTGCTAACGCTGGTGCTGCTGCGCCTAACGTTGCGGAAAGTATTGGAATAAGTGGAAATATTCCACCGGATTTGATCATATCATGGACAGCTGCGGCACTAAAATCAAGTCTGATTCCTCTTCCTGTCGATTTAGCCTGGTTGATTTGATTAAGCTGTGTTTGAGTAACCGATATCTTATTTTGACCACCACTTAATTGTCCATGTTTGAGTGTTATTGATATCCCTGTGGCATTTGCTTGCTTTGATTTTAATTTCTTGATCTGACCAGGAGTCAGAGTAACATTAACATGACTGTATGACATTTTATTTAATATGAGATTGATCTAATTGTTACGTATCTTCGGAAAATATTACATATTTTCTACTGGTGCATCAACGAGTATCATTCGGCCGCCAGCACCTTCAAGCAACATTGCTTTATCGGAAAGTATGACCGCGATTGCTCTGTAATTAGCTATAACTCCTGCGTCTCTATTTACGGTAGCCCGAAAGTGAATATCAACGACAGACTGTCTGGTTAAATCAAGATGCTCCAGCGAGAAGTAATAGATTGGATAATGAGATATAAAATCCAATTGTGACATTTGCAAACCAGTGTCGATATTTAAATCACGCGCTAGATAATTTGTCAATCGTTGATATGCACGTGCAACATGGTTGTTAGCAAAATTTAGCATTATGTTCTCGGATGGTTCCTGATTTCCGTTTATTCTAAGAGAAACGTCAGTGATACCAAGTTGATCAAATATCATATGCGAACGTGTTTCATTACCCACTCGTGCAGCATCCTGAAGAGCAATGAAAATATGTCGCGGCGCGGCAACCCCCTGCTGTGATGCTATATGCCATGTGAATAAACCATTGATGGCACTTTGAATACTATCTGTGGTTGTTGTAAGCCACGATAGCAGCGTTTTGCCACCTTGATCCATAAAAGAAAGCAGTCGCTGTTCTTCAGTAATTGCAGGAGTCATTACCGGCATCCACAGTGATAGTTTTGTTATGTTTACCTTACCAGCGTCACCTAGAGGTTGCCATAGCGCATCACCGTCGTCGGCTTTTCTAACAAGCACGACTGTATGTTTTTGAATACTATCTGTGGTTGTTGTAAGCCACGATAGCAGCGTTTTGCCACCTTGATCCATAAAAGAAAGCAGTCGCTGTTCTTCAGTAATTGCAGGAGTCATTACCGGCATCCACAGTGATAGTTTTGTTATGTTTACCTTACCAGCGTCACCTAGAGGTTGCCATAGCGCATCACCGTCGTCGGCTTTTCTAACAACCACGACTGTATGTTTTGCTCCAAAAATCACCTTTCTGACATCTCTGCAAAATCCAAAGATGTGCGACAGCGGAATGGCACATGAAAAATTTCTACGATTACCTTTTAGCATTTGTCTAAGGACAGCGAAACCTAAATTAAATTCTGCATTAACACCACGAATCACCGGCCACACATCAGCGTCAGCGTTATCGGCAAAGTTTCTTGGTCGTCTAATATCGTACTGATCACTGTTGGGAAAATTAGAAGTGTCCTTGGCAAACATCATTGATGGACCAGCTGATCTTGTATAATCATCAGAATATCTCGCTAGACCAATTATTGTTGTAGCAACATCGACATCCTTCTGAATTGATTCAATATTTTTTCCATCAATCATGTAGATAGCACTATCAAACAAGGCCATACTTCCGTTATTGACAAAACCGATTTTAACATTGGGTCCGTATTCTGTGTCATCGGTTTTTATAATTTCACCTTCTACCTCAATAAATGCTTCAGCGGGCAGGAAATATCTACTGGTATCCTGAACCTGAAGTTCAATTCGTCCTCGTTTATTTGGTTCTCGTGCGTCATAAGAATAATACTGATAATCACGCACTCATTCATTTTTAAGAACCGGTTCGTCTATGTCGAATGCTGGGTCGGATTCCTGTTTAAACATTTTATTATAGAAGTTATCGTCTAAAACGAAGACCACTTCCCGCAATCAAACTTGTATTTATTTGTTCAGGATTTATCAGCGCTGCTAGTTTTTGATTTGCGGCTTCATTTATTACTTTACTAACATTTGCTGGCATGTCTGCGGTGGCTGGTAATTTTACCGGCGGAGGTTTTCTACGTATCAGTCGTGCTAGTCTGTCCTTGATTGCCGTGAATGCTTTACCGGCAGCGCTACCAACAGCGCCAATAGCTTTATCTTTAATAACATCAATGGCTTTCATCGATAATTGTTTTGCGATCGGTATTGCTTTAGGTGCCATCCTCGCAAATAAACCCTTGACAACATCGCCTAATCCGTTTCCATAAGTCATCCTGTATACAGGGACTCGTGAATTTACCACCCTGACCATGACTGGTCTACGATGAGAATTGTGTACAATCATTTTATTTAATTGTTATTTCTCTAATCGCTGTCCACGAGTTCATCAATAAGTTCCCGATAGATGTGAGCATCCATGATGCTGCCGCGAAATAGTCGCTGACAGATATCAGCTGCTTCATTAATTATTTCTGGTGAGTTATTTCCGGCACGCTTTCCTCCTAAGAGAACTTCTAGCCGTGATACATCATTGATGATATTATCAGGGCAGGGAATAAAATCACCCCCCAAACCACTACCGTTTACACCCGGGTCTGGCGATGGTTGTCTTCGTGGTCGAGATTGCTGCTTCGTTGGTGTTGGAATACCCTTTTTCACTTCATTAACTTGCTCAACAAACTCATCATATTTGCGCCTATATTTTTTACTGATCTGTGAAATACCTTTCCACTCACGAAATACCCTTGCATTCCACTCATGTTCTGGAGTGTTATGAAATTCTGGCTTTAGAAGCTGTTTACGTACTTGATATCCCGTTGCAGCGGTCTCATGAGGTTGAGTCATAACTTTTTCGTAACCCAGCGGAGTAAAATATTTAGTTTTTAATTCTGGTTTAGATAGTTCCTCGACAATATCTCTAACGTCTTCGATTTCAGCACGGGTTTTGTCAGCAGACTCCATTGCTTCGCTGATCTGTTTTGGTAATCCCGCGATAACTTGCTGTGTTGCTGTTGTGGCTTCAGCGATCTTTTTGGTTGGCTCAGTGATTGGTTTAAATAATTCTTCTGCACCTGTTGCAAATTTAATTTGTGCTTGTTGCCGCGCTTGTAATTTTTGTCTTACACTGTCTCGCACAGGAATAAATTTTTTTTATTGCTTCTAGTCGCTCTCGAGCTAGTCTAGCAGAATGTGCTTCTCCAATGTTGGCCATTATTGTTAACTTAAATTTTTAATTCACAGCAGAAATCCTAGAATATTTACATTTTTAGCAGCAGAGAGACTGAGCCACCAAGTGTTTCGTCTAGTAGACCCCGGAGTCAAGAAGTATTTTTATAGTTAGTTATTTTTCATGAAATAACTCTTCTAGTCAGCTTATTTATCATAGTTTTCTGAATAGAGGGTTTATTTTGTGAAATAAGACCCTCTATCAAGAGTGTTCTCGATAGAGGGTTCTGTTTGGCCGAATATTTGGTGGGCTCAGTCTCTCTGCTGCTTGGGACAACGATTTCGGTTCGTCCCCCTCTCCCACCCCGACAATTTGTCTTCTCTTCGCTGCTTGTGTATTCGCTTTCTCATGCAATGCGTGCGTTTCCTGCCGGTGGGATCTTTTCTTCCTCGCACTCTGTCACGCCTTATTTGTCCTGAAAACTTCTGTTGTATAAAACAAGATAGATTAAAGTTAACATATGCTCAAACTGTATTGCTGGTCATTGGTCTATATTACATATGAACAACTGAGCATAAATAATAATAGTTTCGCTGATAGAGTCTGCACAAATACTTTCGACACTTTTGGGGTTTAATTAGGTACGAAAACAGAGATTAGAAACATAATATATTAAAATATGACCAGCGATCATAATTGAAATTTCAATCTACGCAACGCACCTGTTTACAGCCAAATATACATAGCTCGGGTTCCTAAATAATGTAATGCGAAAATTGATATGTGCATTCACGTTTATAACTGAGGTTGAGGTTAATGCACATTAAAGGCCAATTATGGTTGTAACGACCTTGTAATTTGCATGCTAAACTGGCTATGTTACGATTTTGGAATATGTACTTCACGGGCGTAACGGGGCGTGGGGAGAGAGAGAGAGCATGCTACAAAATTTCCAATTCGTTCATTCATACCACAGGCGAACTTTAAGTTTGAATCTGATTATTAGCGAGAAAGAAGAGAACACTCTTTAATTTGGATTTATTTCATAAATTGGAACACAGGAAAAGCTGTATTTCGTGCACTGTTTTATTGGTATCCGCTCATGAAACTATGCTGCATATAGTGCAGAGGTGTTGTATTGTTTCAATTCACGTGTAAAGTTTGTCTTTGATCGAAATGCTCGGAGTGAGACATGCTTTTTTGACATTTGAAAATTTGTCTACATTTGTTCAATGTTCTACAAAATACGCCAGGTGTTACAGTAAGCGGCGGGGAGGGGGAGTGGGTTTAACCGGTAAACAAATTTTGTAACCGGTTACCACCAACACTCGAACCATCAGCGGTTCTTCGAGTAGTCGCTAAAACCTTAATTTAAATCCGATGGTCGTAGGGGGCCACGCGATAAAGCATTTCTTTGTCACTTTTTTCTATAGTTATAACAAATTCAGAACATTTTGCATATATATATATTCTGAAAAAAACGAAGATCGAGGACAGAGAAAACTCTTCTGGGGGTCATTTTGTACGAATGTTGGTTGACCTAGGAACAGTTGTCGGACGCATAATTTGCAAGATTCTAGCAAAAGACATCAATCTTTGAAGGAAAACAACATTAACTTCATGAGATAAACAACTACAAGATAAACAGTTAAACAAATAAACAGAAAAACACCAACTCCTTTTATGGAAGAAAAATTTGAATATCTATTTAAGAAACAAATGAAAATAAAAACAAGACAACGAAAGTCATGGACAGATGAAGCTCGGTCTTGCAGTAAGACAGTGGAATACCTATGTCAGCTGACCAAAGACAGTTGTTTGACGCATGATTTTACACCATCCCATCCCGTCACATATATCAACGTCTGGCGACAAGGGAGTTAAAAGTTGCAAAATACACTGCTTTATTGGTGGGGGGGGGGGGCGGTAGGGAAAGATTTCTCTGAACCTTCAATAGATCGAAATGAATACGAGATGTAGACTAGACATTGATTTCACAGAATATATCTTATGTGTCAGGAAAAGATGATCAAATATCATACTTTAAATTATGCGCATTGTTACAACGTTAAGGACTTGACTGGATTTTCTAAAAATCTGATAAAGACATGGATACTTCCATTTGATTTTCTTATATTTAGACTCTAGTTTTCTATGCAATTTACAACTGTTATTTAGTCTCCTGCGATAACGATGATGAAGAAGGTAGACTAGAACTTGCTGGAACCAATTAAATCAAATAATGTCCAGCAATAGTGACCTTTCTCCACCATTTCAATTGCATTTCGTAGCAATGATGGTAATTTCCCTTACGAAGGCCTTTCATTCTTTCAATCTTTATAACAAAACCGTAAGTTACCTTTCTAAGACCATTCATTCTTCCAACCTTTATAACAAAAATGGTAATTTACCTTACAAAGACCATTCATTCTTCCAACCTTTATAGCAAAAATGGCAATTGACCTTGCGAAGACAATTCCTTCTTCTAACCGTTATAGCAAAAAATGGTAATTTCCCTTACGAAGGCCTTTCATTCTTTCAATCTTTATAAAAAAACTATAAGTTACCTTACAAAGACCATTCATTCTTCCAACCTTTATAACAAAAATGGTAATTTACCTTACAAAGACCATTCATTCTTCCAACCTTTATAACAAAAATGGTAATTTACCTTACAAAGACCATTCAGTCTTCCAACCTTTATAACAAAAATGGTAATTTACCTTACAAAGACCATTCATTCTTCCAAACTTTATAACAAAAATGGTAATTTACCTTACAAAGACCATTCATTCTTCCAACATTTATCACAAAATTGGTAATTTACTTTACGATGGCCATTCATTCTTCAAACATTTATGGTTAGAACATCCAGATTTAATATTCTACAGAAAAGCCAAAGTAAATCATTGGAAATTACAATGTAGGATTTTAAGAAAGGTGTTGAAGTTTGTAAGCAGCTTTGAAATATAACAATCAAAGATGCAATGTAAACATTTATAATAAGAATTCCATGAAATGTTTTATATTTGCTTTGTTACATATGTTTATCAAAGCTCGATTTATACACATTATTATCAGGAAAGAAAACATGTTATAATCATTGGCTGATTTCGTTGCGTACCCTGGTTTATAGTTTGAATAACTTTCAGTGAATGTTTATTTTCACCAGACTATTTTAGCATGTTTTTATGAATTTATCTGTAAAGTGCTTGCCATTGCAGAATTTAATAAAAATAAATAACTGTATTTCTTTGGTTTGAGGCTTGAAGGCACTTCAACACATAACGTTTCAAGTGTGTTTGGAGGGAGGCAAATAATTTTAATTTTTCCAATGCTGGTATACTGCAGCATCTTACTCATTGCTACTACTACTACTACTACTAGAACTACTACTACTACTAGGCCTGATGATGATTTTGCCAAGGTAATTGGAATAAAGTGCATGTCTCAAAGAGACACAACGTTAGCTGACCCCAGGCTGATCCGATGACAATGTTCGAACACGCACACTTATGGTTGCCAACGACTGAGGCTCACATGAAGAATAAACAGAAAGAAAAATAAAGAAAGAGCTTAAACCACTTATCTATTTACTGCTGCAGTAGTGTCTAAAATGCTCTTCCTTGTGAGTACTTGTTCTTCCTTCCTTCCTTGCTTTGGAAAATTCGCCAAGTTATTATTCAGAACCAAATGACAGTCAATGAAAGGAAGGTTCTGTCGGCGCGGACCAAATATCTTGACTTTTCCAATACTTGCATATTGGAAGATATGATACTTTCTTACTATTGCTTGTACTTTTGTTATTACTATGACTATTGCTACTGCTATTACTTCTAATGTTACTACTGCTATTGACGTTGTCGCTGTTACTACTACTACTACTTTTCGCGATACTACTTTAGAGCTACTAGTTCTGCTGCCACTACTTCTACAGACTATGTTGCTGATACTACCACTACTACCACAATTACTGCTGTAACTACTACCAGCACTATTACTTTTTGCTGTCTCTAATACTACTTTGTATTACTGCTGCTGCAACATACTCGCCAACATTCTCGGGAAGAAATTTGTAGGCAGAAATAAATTGCTAACTCGAAAGTTACGTTATCATATTTTTTAATATTTATGTAATATTTTAGCGAGCAATATAGGTTTTTTTATCTTGCACACTTGTACAACATCATAGCATCGTCAGAAACACGCAAACGCTAAGCGATGAATTTGTGTGTTGTTCACATGAATGTTACTGCGACACAAAACAGGGTGTCGCCTGTTCTGTCAAAGAAAAATAAACATAATTCGTGTCGTTGTGCGCGTGTGTTTCCAAAAAGTTTGTGTAAAGATAATATAATATTGTGCGTCCTCTAATTGTTGGTACACAAGTAATTTGGGGTTGTTTTTATTCGCTGAAGTAGAAGAATAGTTCTTTGTTCTACCAACTTTCTCCCATTCATACAAGAAAGGTGGGCCATTACCGTAGTTGAACAAGTGTGCCCGACACGCACAATGAAAACAAAACAATGATCCGAAAAATGTTCGACTAATTTAAGTGGCCAGTTTGACGGCGGTATCGTGATAAACAGTAGTTTTAGATCAAAATAAGAAAACTACAGCTCGAAGTGGCACCAATAGTTACAGGACTTCTAGGCAATCTCTCTATTTTGAAACAGGGTTGTAAAGTCTGCAGTCTAGAAGAGAAAGATAAAAAATACTAACAGTCTACAACATTAAAACGAGCCCGAACTCCAAACTATATCATTGAATTACTTCCTCCCCCTGTGTCCGAACAAACAAATTATAACCTTCGACTTTCAAATAATTTGGTCATCTGCAGTTTCGACTGAATGCTACCGAATCATCTTTTATACCGTCAACATTCTCTTTGTGCAACTAATCTCGAACAGGATTCTCAATGTAGTATGTCTTACAGGGCTTTGAAAAAAAATCGTATGTAGCGAAATGCCAGGTTTTATTAATCGAACACTGGATATTATCAGTACTAGATTATGGCACAATGTAAAACCTCATCTTTACCGTGTTGCAGACGCTCCTTTTTGTTCATGTGGTTTGAACGAAACCACCATTCACTTTTTCATCTTATATCCCACGTACAGCAGAAAACGAACTTAGTTGGTGAAAAAATAAATTTCAGTGTCATATGCAACCATTAGCTTAGATTTACGACTTTCGGGAAATGGCTAAGCAAATGAAAATTATGGAATTTTACAGTATGTATGCAAATATATAACCGCTACTTGACGATATCATTAATTTACTATAACCCTGATTACTGTCATTGTGCTTGGCCACCCATCTCTCTCTCTCTCTCTCTCTCTCTAAACATTTTAATTATTATGTTGTCATGTTGAATATGTTGCAATACGTGGGCTAATTAAAGTTGTTGGAACTTTTGCCCAATCCCATTATATTCTATTGTGATAATAAAGTCTGTTTAAACAAACCTATAATATTCAAACCGCCAAAGTTTATTCGAATAATGGATAGGGGCAACTAGAGAGAACAACGAAGGCCAAAAACATAGAAAAATAGTATAATACCAATGTCGGTGGACCTAAAAACAATCGTCTGACGCGGAAGTTGCAAGCTTTTATTCAGACACATGAACTAGAGAGAACATCGCAGGCCAAAGACATAGAAAAATCGTATAGTAGCAATGTCGGTGGACCTAAAAACAATCGTCTGACGCGGAAGTTGCAAGCTTTTATTCAGACACATGAACTAGAGAGAACATCGCAGGCCAAAGACATAGAAAAATCGTATAGTAGCAATGTCGGTGGACCTAAAAACAATTGTCTGACGCTAAAGTTGAAATATTTTAGTCAGACACGTCGATCTATGAAAAATTGCGACTTTTACAGTTACGAGATAAACACCTTGAAAATAAACAGTCACAACACAAACAGAAAATTGACCCATGATACAAGCGAAAACTCTCATCAAGGAAAACACTCTTCAAATTAACAGAAACAAGACGTTCACATGTATTTGCTGTATTGTAAAGCAAAAGCCCTAATTCAGGATATCTGGGCTAATCCAATGACAATGTATGAACAAAATATATTGAATAAGATGCAAAGTTAATGCATGACATCTAGTATGCGAATAAAACGTATTTAACACGATGAACCATTGGTCTGTTCACCGTAGCTAACTAGTCTCCATATACAACAAGTATAAACAAAAATCTGGTTTCAATGCAAGGAAAGATGTGTTTTAACAGTGATCAGGAGCAGGTCCAGAAACATCGTTAGGTAGGGTGTAAGCAAGTAAGCAAAGGGTCTAGGGGATACTCCTGACTGTTGCCCATGGGGACAAGCCCAAGGTACATTTTAAGCGATTCCACGGTATTTGTAGCGATTTTACTGTAGAGAAAGCTTACATGATCAAACGGTGGTGTGTGTGTGTGTGTGTGTGTGTGTGTGTATCTTTGTGTGTGTGTGTGTGTGTGTGTGCAACTTCACCCTCTCTCAGCCCCGATCCATCCTTGGAGTTGGTTGACGGGGCGGTTAAATTGTCCGTTCCCTGCTGCTAACAGATACAAACATACAATGACTACTGAACAGACTACCCACAAAGCACGCTTATCTCCCCTTATCTCGACGTTGCTAAGTATAAGTTCAAATACAATTCTATCTTAATTTATGAGCGCCATATCAATAACACTCCAAGAAACCACTTATCGACCTGATCATCAAGTCACTATGCAATGCTGGTTTATGAAAATAGCTTGCTTTTTTCATTGAACGTGTACTGATAACTATTGAGTGGTACGGTATGTTTAGACAGTAGCTTATTAGCATGCGAACAATATGTCCACATAAATATGTTTCACTAAAAATGCAATAGCCTATTCATTATGTACTTGAGATGGCAACATTGAAAAGAAAGTTTTCTTTTGAGCAACTGTATTTGAAATATAAACGGAACACACTTTTATAACTTAAAAAAAATAGTTATCTTGAAGCAAACGAATAAAGAGACCATGAAAACAGCAAATTATGTATGAATGACCCCTTATTCAAACCCACTTCTTGATTAGGTTTATAGCACTTTTATGACATTCATACTGCTTCTTTATGACTTTCATACTATATCGTTATGAATTTCATACTACTTATTTATGACTTCATACTACTTATTTATAACGTTCATACTACTTTTTATAACGTTCATACTGCTTCTTTAAGACTTTCATGCTACTTCTTTATGAATTTCATACTACCTCTTCATGAATTTATTACATCTTGTAAAGTTCATCTTCTGTATGACATTTGTACTGCTCCTTTATGACGTTTATATTAGGTCCTTACGACTTTCATACTGTTTATTATGACTTTCATACATCTTTTTAATTTGAATATTTATTTATTACTTTCATAATACTTTTTTTTATGACGTTCCTGCTATTTCTTTATGACGTTCGTATTACTTTATTGTGACTTCCATATTACTTCTTTATGACGTTGATACAACCTTTCATGATGTTTATATTACTTTATGATGTTCATACTATTTCTTTATGACGTTCATATTACTTTATTGTGACTTCTATGTTACTTCTGGATGACGTTGATACAACATTTTATGACGTTTGTATTACTTCTTTATGACGTTAATATAATTTCTTTATGACGTTCATATTTTTTGTTACGTTCATCCTATTTCTCTATGACTTTCATACTACTTCTCTATGACTTTATTACTACTTCTTTTTGACTTCCATATTATTTTTTACGTTCATACTATGTCTTGTAGCGTTCATACTACTTCTCTATGACTTTATTACTACTTCTTTTTGACTTCCATATTATTTTTTACGTTCATACTATGTCTTGTAGCGTTCATACTACTTCTCTATGACTTTATTGCTACTTCTTTTTGACTTCCATATTATTTTTTACGTTCATACTATATCTTGTAGCGTTCATACTACTTCTTGTAGCGTTCATACTACTTCTTGTAGCGTTCATACTGTGTCTTGTAGCGTTCATACTACTTCTTGTAGCGTTCATACTATGTCTTGTAGCGTTCATACTACTTCTTGTAGCGTTCATACTATGTCTTGTAGCGTTCATACTATGTCTTGTAGCGTTCATACTATGTCTTGTAGCGTTCATACTACTTCTTTATGACATAACATGGTAGTAGTGACTTAAATTAAAAGATTATGTTCCATTTGAGGTAAAGTTTTCTTGGTTGTTACTTTACTATCGCTCTTTCTCGTTTCGTCTATGAGGCATCAATATCATGCATCACAGTTAATTGCAAATTTTGTTTTTCATTCAAATAACAATCCCTGAGTTTTGTTGCCAAGCAACGTTCGCATTGCACAAAACATGTGTCTCTGTTTCTTGAATAGGCAGGTACGCCTATTTTTTACGATTTCATTGTCCTGTCAATCAAAAGTGAAATGGTAATTTGATTAGTAATAGCATACCCTCTAAAACATATCAGGGTTGCTTTACGCCAACGAACATAATATTTCGACTTCTCAATATCTGAAATAATTTCAATCAGCAATCAATATTTATCTATCCACTTTTTATCATAACACGAGTATGAATATTATGAGAGTTGAAATCGCTACTTCCACAATAATTTAATAAAGACTTTTTCCTTGGAAACTTGTATCACTTGTCGAAGGGTGTAACAGGTGTACGATGCTGCATGGGTGACACTGAATATCGTACATTAACAGGTCATCTAAGTCACAATGTGCACGATTCATGTGTAGAACTATTTTCAAAAACATATTCATTTAAGCATGGGCGCCGGTGCATAGGGACAAGGTGGGCACTCTCCCCCTATTTCACATTAAAACATGATTTGGTCAAATTCGTAAAACAATAGCTGGCCACTAGTTGTTCACCCACCCCACCCCACCCGCCTCGGCAAAGATCACTGCTAGCGCCACTGCATGTCAACTCAATTATTAAATCTTCTTTGCATTCAAGGGGGGGGGGGGGGGGGCATCAGCATGTGATGAAAAAATGAAATGAACCTAAATATGGAAATTAAAATTTCAATAACACAAACAAGGGCAGATATATTTCCTAATGAGCAAAAAAAGTAATTCCAAAATTATATCGCAACCCCTGACACATAGGAGGATATAAGTTTCCTGGGTAGAAGGAAGGAACAATGTCACGAATGAAATAATTCCTTATATCTACTCAAAAACATAGATTTTCTTTTTATTATATATTTTGTAAAACAAAACTCTTCGACTGCATTGATTTTTTTTCCATTCTGTGTCAATGCAATTAACGAGAGCTTTACTAAATCGATAAAAGGAAGTTCCGAAATTTTAGAGTAATTTTAAAACAGGGAGGTTGCAGGGAAAATTTGGATTTTGCATAAAATTATTCAAATTGTGCATTTGGTTTAATTAATGAATGTTTTAATATGAAAATGAAGTGATTTTTATTTTTGTTAGAATATTTCTTGCGCCGATTGATGTGGTCAAAATTTCATCGGTGGGGATACTATAGAAACATGACAGAAGGGTCAACATAAATAAGAACAACGTATCATGAAACAGCAGATTTCAATTAATGTGTTTACTTCTAAGGATTTTCGTTGCTGATTTTGTTTCTGATTTCAGATTTGAATTTATATATGTTGGCAAGCTTGCGGTCTTTTTTGGCAAAAGATATCCAACTTAAATTTCGATTGTCACTTAATTTCGTTTTGTAAATGACTAAACAACGCCTGATCGTCTCCATCATTTTCAGACATTATTACGATTATGATAACATTTAAAATTTCTACTTAAAGAATGTTTTCCTCTATCTAATTAATAGTGTTTCTTCGAAAGTCGTACCGTTTTTATCTGAGCGTAAAATGTATACGAGACTGTACTGGTGACAGAGATTATAGCATTAAGTCATGTAAGTTCAGTCACTGACATTTCAAATGAGTTTTGCTAAACAATAATTATTAAAAGAGACAATACTTGAAGATACAATTTGCTGTATGGGCTTAATTTGCAGATGTTCATCAAGTCCCCTCGTAATTAAATAAATAAATTCATAACAGAGGGTCAACAGTCTTCAAACATTTAAGATTTATTAAATTTCATGGAGAGAGAGAACAAACAAATGAAATAGATCTAAATGTGGAAATATGGTGCAATAACAACATGCATAATGGCAGATATGCTTCTTAAATGGAATGTAGTTCCAAACATGATATCGGCAATGTATAGATAAAAATGGCATCATCTCTGCGACGACATCACTTTCCTCTTACTGATATATTTAAATATCTCATTGGGAAATGCATAAAACAGTTCAGTATTTCATGATGAAATATATAATAAAACGTCATAGTGGATGAGTGTTTTGCCTTGTGATGTCATAATAGGTAAGTGTGTAATATTAGCAGCATAAGATTTCTCATTAAATCAAAAGTTGTTTTAAAACGTTCAAGCAAAACAATTGTGTGCATTCTCGTATATTAAGAATATTCTTTTATTCATAGTAATCAGATGTGAACTCATGAAACTTATTAACTAAACTGAATCGTTAGCCTAGACTCTCAAATTAAAGACATCATTAATTCATTTCATAAATTTCACTTAAAATGGACACCCATATAAAATAAAATTTAAGTTCTTCTAGTGCACATAGATTGCTGCGTATGGACGTCAAAGGACGGCAACAAAGTAATGATGTTTACTATTTGTTTATGCAGCAAGGTGCAACATTTCGCGGCGAATTAAGCATGTTTAACAGGCACCGGGCAAAACATTGTTGATGCAAACTTTTAAGCAAAATAAAATATCCTTGTCACTGAGGTTACATGATGCATTTCGTGACAGGTCACAGATGCAATAAATTTACAAATATTAATTTGTGAAACCTTGTTATGTGATTTGAAAGGTAATGTAGCGATTTTTCAAACAGCTTCGTGGTGCTTCATTCGTAATCCAAAGTTCACGAGTTCGATACCCGTCCTTGCCAGCTAGAGTTAGCTACCTCGATGCGTCTTTGGGAAACACAATCAGATGCTGTGTCCTGTGCATGATACAGTCAATAATGTATTTAAAATGCCATTAAAACCAGTAACAAACCTTCGGAAGCGCTCACTCTTTACTGCTACTATTACCCATAACCACTCTTTACTGCTACTATTACCCATAACCACTCTTTACTGCTACTATTACCCATAACCACTCTTTACTGCTACTATTATCCATAACCATCTTTACTGCTACTATTACCCATAACCACTCTTTACTGCTACTATTACCCATAACCACTCTTTACTGCTACTATTACCCATAACCACTCTTTACTGCCACTATTATCCATGACCATCTTTACTGCTACTATTACCCATAACCACTCTTTACTGCTACTATTACCCATAACCACTCTTTACTGCTACTATTACCCATAAACACTCTTTACTGCTACTATTACCCATAACCACTCTTTACTGCTACTGTTACCCATAAACACTCTTTACTGCTACTATTACCCATAAACCGGGGCCATCTAAAGACAGACTAGAGACTAGTGGGTGTTATTATATTGGTCAGCGTTTTAATGTGGTTTCTTGTGCGTGATAATTGACTGAAAGAAATTGCTTGTTCCCGAGGGTTAAACTGTGTATTAGATACAATTACTCTTCTCTTTTATTTCACAAATTTAACTTTGTATTTCTAAATGATTTTGAAAATAGCAGAAAAACTCTCTCTATACCTTACAGTCAAAGTAAAATTATGATTTGTAAATAAGATGTCAGATTTAACATTGGTTGAAATTCTTTTACAAAAATTAACACAGATTAGGATGAGATCAGCGACTATAAATGGTAAGTTTGCCAATATGTAGCTAATCAACAAATCCAAACGTTTTAAAGATATTCACCCAGAAAGCCCCCCCCCCCGACCCACAACACAACCTTAATAATTTTTGTTACGCTTCTTTGGTCTTAAACTAAGTAACAGAAAAGAGTGGAAACCAATAAGATTTGTACAATTTAACAAATAATTTATTTCCCTAGATTACAAAGGGAATATTTGAAAAGAATTTACGGTATTATGCATTAAATCCCAAACGTTTTTAAAAGTTCTATCACGTGTCCAAATTATGAAGTTCCAAATCGAATCGAAATAAATTCCGTTATTGAATCTGTTGATGTGTCCATGTTCTCTAACGTGCTACCTGGAGTGTGGCGATGTGCTAACAGTCTTTTGATGTATCACAATAATATAATCCAAAATGTCCTTGTCCAAACTCACTATAATTCTAATGTAATGTTTCTGTTCAAGAATATTCTTGAGCACTTTGTAATTCCACTGAATAATTAATGGAATAAAAAATTCCACCCATACTAAAAACTGAACACATCAATAAGAATGATTCTACTTCGGATGTCAAGGCAAGAATGAATAGTCTTTGTTAAACAAAATTATATACCCCTCCGCTTGACCTAGGTCGCAATTGTCATTTTTAGAAACTACTCTGCCAACTTCTATTCTGGAAGTTTCGAAGGTCAGAATCAAGACTGTATCTTTGACTCAAATCGAAATAAACTGTTTACTAATAATAATAATGATCTGAATATCTAATCCATAATCATCGAGAAATATAAGCTATGTATTATATTGTTTACAAAATAAATGTCACTGGTCAGTTACAACCATTAACTTTATATTGCACAAGGTCAAGTACAAACTACAAACGTATATAAAATATACTCATTAATAAACAGGGAACAATACACGTTAACTATACATAACATTTATTGTCGTAATAAACTGATTATATTTGCCATTGTGTTTCTTTTATTAAGAAAACCAGAGTTTTTTTTAATCACTGATGAGATATTGAAAGAAACTGTATTTTTAAACACGGCTCAACAGACTGCTCCCTAGGTAGCGCCCTTGTTTTAGCATTGAAAATCCCATCTTGGAAGCAATTGGAAATCGCAGGTGTGACACGGTTCTTCGGTCAATGACGTCACCTGTATGGTATCATTACCTGGCTGCAACAGTAAATTATCTCACTGACACTTTTTATTAAATAATTTTTTTAAATTTTGCTCTTACATTTCAAAAATCTTTTATTTTAAACACATTTTTTTAAGGCACAGACTTTCCTAAAATTGCAGTGATTCTACTTATGAATTCGAAACGTTGTTTAGGTGTTGACAAGCAATAAAACTAAAGCTGTATCCAACATATGATGAAAGAATTACCACTAAATATTAAGACGAAGTTTCCTACCGTATAATGGACATAGTGAAGAAAATATTGTTTCTAATATAAAATCTCGCTGAAATTGTTATCATATTATATGGACCATTATTTAAAGAATTTTTTAATGAAAGCTTTTTATGTAATCTTTCAGATACATTCTCATTTAAGTTTTTATTTTTTTTTAAAATAGCAAACTGTTTAAAATCAATCTCGTAGGGGCAATTCTCGGAGAACTTAGTTGTACAAGTCTACACATAATATACTGATATGACTGCACATAATTACGTCAAATAATGTTTACTTCCGAAAATATAATTTATCAGCCACGGGAGTGAAGTCAGCATCAAGTGACGTCAAATTTACTTCGCTGACTATATATATGGATATATACCAACGTACTTTCATTTGCGAATATCATTTCAGTTCGTGCTGAAGGATGTGCAGCAAAAGCGTTGACTTCAACAAGACTCAAAATATGGCCTCTCAAGGAATCTGGCTTAGGTCTTTTCTAGTCTATGGAATATTACTTCAAATTTCCAAAGGTATGAACACCACAGTAAAGCATTTTCCACGTATAGTTTTTATTTACGAAAATTATTACAAACTACTGTAATTATATACTCAAAGCCATGCATTAGAAGGTGCGTATTAGCTGATATTTGCAGAGTTGTTAATCATATTTGCAGCATGTCATAACACTAATTCATTAAGTAATTATAATTTCAGTAGTGGAATTAAGGCCTTTTCTTGCGTAGGCGTAGAAAGTATATCTTGGCAAATGCCATATTTAGAGTTAGAGGTTTTATCCCTTACAAACAAGACCTGATAAAGGATTTCTTCTTAAAATCTAAAATGGATACAAGTTCACCTTTCAAATGCAGTCTTTATCAATATTTCAAATAGACGTCAGATTGTTCAACTAACAAATCTTTGCGACTATTTTTAGCCAGTGAATACTCTCTGCTAATTTATTTATTTATTTATTTATTTATTTATTTATTTATTTATTTATTTATTATTATTATTATTATTATTATTATTATTATTATTATTATTAAAATTATTATTATTATTATTATTATTAAAATTATTATTTTCAGTGTCTCTGTACACCATTCAATGACACATTTCCGTTTATACTTTATCTACGTATAACTTTATAGGAGGGGGCCCCGAGTGGCCGAGTGGTCTAAAGCGCTCTCCGTTACGGATCACTGCCATCTCACCTCTGTCTGCATGGGTTGGAGTCTAGGATTCAGCCAATGTGGGTATGTGAGAAAGCTTTCCAGTAGCTTCTCGTGGGTCGGTGGTTCTTTCTGGGGTTTTCCCGGATTCTTCCTCCACCATTAATACTGGCCTCCATGTATAGCCTATTGTGTGCTGAAAAATGGCGTTAAACCCTACAACAACAACAACTTTATAGGATATAATTTTGTAGTACACATTGTATTTTATGGTCCTAGATGACGTTCTACTTCGCCACGCATGGTTTGTTGTCTATAGGCTAGAATTATGTCAAACAAATTTGGTTCTCAAAACTGATAATGCGCATTCATGCGGATCACAACACCTTTCCATGTTTCTAATACATTTTTGCTGTTCTGACCCCAACACAAAATAGTCATGTAGTTTATACCTTTTGCTAATGCTTTTCATCTGATGCTGGTTTCTTTATTATCGATTTTTGTTTGTTAAAGCCTGCCATGTTTTTGCCTCATGTAGATAGTTTAAGTTTTATCCCTGTTTTTGTGCTACGTGTTTTGTTTTTCGAAGTTGTTTCTTTCCCTGGCGAAGGGCTTGATTAGCCCGAATCTTTGGGAAAACAGGTTGCAATTGCACCGTTCTCACTTTTGTTGGTTGGGAGCTTTAAAAATTTCTACAGAAATAGGTCATACATTTTAAACATATGTATAATTGAACAAAAGAAAGGTAAGTCAAAGCGGGAGAGAAATATATTTCACGTATCGTACTGAATATGGGTATAATGGATGAAGTAAATTCATAACAGAAAAAATGTGGACTTATCAAGATATGATTGTGAGGAAGTGGCATACATATATTCACCAGAATCTATTATATAATGTATACAACTAATATAATGTCATAATATATCACAAATAAATAAACTGGATTATAGTTCTCTCTTCAGTTCATATTTCTGTTTCATTATTAGACCTACTTATGTTGGTAATGCTCATACTCATGTATATCTGCCTTATTTATAATTTGTTACTGTACCATAGGTCAAAATGCAAACTATAGAACCTTGAATTGGAATCAAGATCGATATAAGCAACATACTACGAACGAGCCTCACCTGGGAGCCTTTGACAGAGTAAACACTACAGATGTCCCCGAGGAGTTCGAGCCGTTTACTAACTCTAGTGGTATTATCATAAACAAGCCTGTGCCTGGGCAGGAAATGTTCAATGATGTCATTAACGCAGGTATGAACCTTGTTCAAAGTGGACACTGACAAAACGTATGAAGGTTGTTTAGAACTGGGTTTGATCAAGTTTCATTTCAGCTTGAAAATAATCTTGATTGCAAATCAGAGTGATTTGTTTCATTAATATACAATCATTTAATTTATTCAAACCTTAATTACTAGACGACAGAAGAACCAATTTATTGCATATAATTACACAATGATCGTAAACACGCAGTGAATGAGTATTCAAGCCAAGTTTGAATAGATGAATACCGCTGATATTTAGATGAACTAAAAAAGCTTATTGTGACAAATACGTATGTATTACCACCATTTTTGTATTGTCCCAGTCTTAGAACATACTGGAGGAGTCAACCATCCACTACCTGGATAAGAAATGAACACAGACAATACTCTTGTAGTAAATCCCACAGAAATGTGTTCGCATCGATTTTCCTTAAAAACAAATAAACAAACTAAACAAAAAAAGTATTCACTTCTGCATTTTTCATTGTTATAAAAACTGTGAAAACTGTGTTACTTTAACTATGAAACGTGGTACCAAATATGGCCCTAAAAGGGTTATTTGTGAAATAAATAATAAGAAGAAAACATGGCTATCAATTATGGTTAATTTCGTCGGAATTCTTCTGGTCTATTTCCAGACTATTCGTTGACAATTCTGGTTTTGTCATTCAGTGTTAACAGTAGTGTCGTCGTCCATTACGACTAATACATAGTTCCAACATGAGTGTTTTTTCTTGTATAAATGATAGATTTGATTGACAAGGGTCAGCGGATAGTTCATCAAATGCAGCATGGCAATATAAACCGCAAGCAAGTCATTACGTGGACACAAATTAAGTCTTAGACGTAATTCAAATCACAACTCTCATTGCATCAAATTAGAGAAGACAATGCATCTTTTTAAAAAAATCACATTAACGCAGACAAATGTATGTATTGTCACAGCTTAATCCTTCGCCTTTGTTTGGGTGAAAACAAAATTCTTTGCCATTTTCAAAATTTGTCACTAATTGATACAGAAATCTCAAACACTCTGGTCTGACCAATGTTCAACAATGGAATGAAGAGAAGGTGGGAACTAAACGAATGACTCATTGGTGAATCAGTTAAGGAAGATGACTGAAGGGTCAAAAACCAATTCGTATAGGCTGTACATAGTTGAAGAATAGTATTTCCTGTTCATGTAGTTACCAGATCTCTTTATAACAATTAGCACAGGGTGTTACCTACCTTTCCACGGGACTCTAAAAATAGATTTTCAAGATTCTATTCCTCTTGACAACCTCTCATTGATTTCGTGTTTATGCTCAAATGCAAGAATACCTTATGAATATATATTTTCAAAAATATTCTTTTTATATGCTGTATCAATATTTTTTTCGCTCTCAGGACAAGCTACTATCAGTTGTGATAAGGTCAATGATACTACTTTGCCCAAAACTCAAACCAGGTCGACAACAGAACCTCACCTGGGAACTTTTGATAGTGCCAGTACAACAGACATTCGCAAGGAGCTTGAACCAGGAATCAGTTCTACAGGAGTAATTATCAACCAGACAGTATCTGTACGGGAAATGCGAAATGATACATTACAATCGGGTAAGGGAGTGTTATGTACATATTTGTTTTGCAACTAGTAGTACATGATTTTGTTATCATTTTTAAAATTGTATTCATGAATGTAAATTGTAGGGATTATAGCTGGATTTGGCGTGCGCGCTTAGGGTGTATTTTAAGATACTAAAGAAGGTAAACTTGTATAGGATCTATAAATAGGTGCTGACAGTTACCAATAATAAAATGTTTGGTAAATCTGTTGACAAGATTCGGTCTTTTCTCATTGGACAAGTCGGTCAGGTGGTATCTTAAAAGGATTTATTGAACTCCAGTTGAATGGTTTAAATCATGTAATTTTTGTCTACGATGTTGGAAACATGCGATTTTGCTGGTAGCAATTATATGAGTGATTCTCGCCTGTATATAAGTTGCTCCGACTGGACAGTCTTCACATTCTTATTTCTTGTGTTCCTGTTGTAACATCAAGTCTGCAGACGTATTTTATGCATTATTTATGTATTATTTGATAGGAAACACATTTGTTAGGATCATTCAGTGGCAGTAGAAAGTGTTCATTGGACTATAATATTATGTTGTGAATTCTGAACAACGCGATTTTGACAACGTTACAATTCTTAGCGCACCACTACATTTCTGGATCTGAAATTTATACGGAAATTTTCATTCTTTTTATTTGTTTCGTTTCACAAAACTTCGCGGGTTTGCTTTTTAGTTACTTACTTTATGACCATAAAGTCGTAGCAAGGAGTGATCCACAAATATGTGGTTATTTTTTCCATGGAGAAAAAAATGAAAAGACAACCAATATGTATTTGACTTTATTTTTCACGTTATAGAAATTGTACATTATGCTAATTTACCATATAATTTACGTTGCATGACAAAAGTTTGTTGTAAAACAATGTTGAGGAAGAAAATTAAACCGAGAACTCTCTTTCATTTCGTCAGATTTTGCAGTTTATTTCATGACTATTTAATGACAATTTTGGCATCATCATTCATGGTTCACGGTAATATGGTCGTTCATGATTCAATAGATATTTCCGGTATGTCAATCAGCACTTCATAGCATCTGCATATTTAATTACGCACACCCAAAGATGGGTGCTTTTATATAATTCCTTGTAGTCCCGAGTGAAATTCTTCTCCCATAAAATCTACCAGAATATAGTAACTTTAATGTTTAACAGACTAGTGACTTGATCTAAAGCAAGCAACAAGCCCTTACTATTTAAAATTTACTTTTTATTATGAAAATTAACGTGCGTGGAGTTTTATTACCTTCGAAGTATGAACGAGACAGTGGCTCTTCCGGAAACCCCCAAAAAATCCTTGTTTGAGACCCAGATTTCAGCGTCTACTGATATGGCACATTGTTACGTTAAGACTAACGTTCCCGTTATTTATAAAGATGCCAGTATGTCCTTTTTAAATGTTTAAGTTCGGTATCCCAAACGTTCACTCTAACTGTATTATAAGATCTCGATCAGAAAATATTAAATTCATGTCTTTGGTTCTATTCATATTGTTTTCCTGATAAAGGTATCACAACATATTCTAATATCACTTATATAGTGCAAATTTATAAAGATTTACTTACCTTAGAAATATCATGAACCACAGTTAAAGCTCAAAATATCATTACAAATTCAACTACTGAGACGCTTAATAAAACTCAGCCGACAAGGTAAAATTACTTTATCCATCTAATTTTATTACGTTTTTCGGTTGGCTTAAAAGAATTGTAAAATAGCAAATAAATGATATATAAACATAACCTGTTGTTAAATTTAAAGTAATAACACATCTTATGAAAAAGTGAAGTAAGGTATGTTAAATGACTTTGTAAGTTTATTAACCGATTTGTCGAACATTTTAAAAATTTTGAAAACTTTTTAAAAATTATTTATGCGGTATATGAATTAACCTTGTATGAAGAGATCTTATTAATATTCTATCTCATAAAGTATATGATTTAACAATTTCATGGACTAGATATAAAATATCAGAATCAAAATAAAGTAATCATAAATGATACAACTGAAAGAGATTGCAAAGCCATGGTCAAAACTAAATTGTGGTCACTTTTTTCTACATTTTAGAAAATGGAAACATGAGCAGATTGATTAAGCAAGGAGTTACAAAAGTGCTAGAGTCCGAGAGAAGAGTCAAGCCACAGAGTATGATCGTCATGAGAACACGTGCTTTGGCCATGAAAGGAAAGGGTTCCAAGGGCCAAGTGCAGTTATATTCGGTCATGAGAAGGAACAAAGACAATAATCTTACTAAGGAAAAAAACAGCAGAAAACGAGATGAACTTAAAGGTAAGAACAGTGAGAGGCAAGAAGATGAACAAAAGGAGATGAGGAAAAGTAGCAAATTTTCAATAAAAGGAGGAGCAGTACTTATACATTCATGTGCTTAGATGTGAAGATGAAAAATATTAATTCGAGTATATGTGTTTGATTCATCAAAAGTGAACACGTTTGATTAAAATTCCTCCTCGATGGCTCCTTTCCAGTGCGGGTCTAATAACCCCTATCTCGTTTGATACTATGCAGCGGGAAAGACAAAGCAGGTTCTAATTGGGTTTACCTCGCACCGTGTAACGGTTGTTCGATCCATATGATAAAGTATATTAACCATCAGTTGCAGCCATAATTATTCGGCATCATCTTTTTCATGTACCACACGTTTAACAATACATGGATTTTACGTGCGACATATAATGCAATGCATTCCTTGAGAACAAGAAATACATTCAGATGAATATAAAGTGCGCAAGCGTTGACAAATATCAAACATTGTCTTTGAATAGACTATATACAGATATATACCCATGGATAGCATAGAAAAATACCATTGACGCTCTAGACAAATACCATCGCCAGTGTAGAATAATAATATTGCCACTTTGGAAATGTATGAAGAGAGAATATAGATGAAATTGTACAAAACATTTGAAATGAAACATTTCTATTTCACACTTATTTTGTTTTAATAAAATCTGAAGTACCACGCTGACAATGAAGCAAACTAACTCTGTCGAATGATACATTTTGTCAGTTTCGCCGAGAATCTCTTTAGAATGAAAAGTAGGCAATTTACCCAGTTTCGTTTTAATGGACGCTGAATGCGCATGTCGTGTTCCATGACCATACATAAAATGTCCAAAGGACAATCAAATCAAAAAGGAGAAAATATTCAACAGAGCTTGAAAAGTGCGCATATTTTACTGCTTATCTGATTACAAGATCCTTCTCCTACCTGACCTAGGTCACAATTTCCATTTTCTAAATAAAAACTATTACCTAATGGAATATATGATTCTAGAATGTTCCAAATGTTTACGCGATAAAATCTTAGTTATAATTTGACAATGTCACCTGCTAAATACGTTACAAAACCCATAGCTTATCATGAAAAAATAAAAAATAAAAAATTAAGAAACGATGCAAATTAAATATACATAATAATATTCGATAAAAAATACATTCTTTTCCTGTACACGTTTTTCTTTTTTTAGTTGGAACATCGTACAGTTATTTCTGTTTTCTTAATTAACAAATATAGTGCAATAATTCCGGGTACCTGTTCTATTTAGGTGGTGCATGCATAGTAGACCATTATTCTGTTATAGTCAGGCTTGCTTGTATGGGGTGAGATATAAAGTTCAAAAGATTAAATATTGTTTCAGGTCCATAAAATCAGTCTGTGTTTGGTGTTGTCTATTTAATTCAAGATGTTGTCCATAATACTTTATTGGAGCAACATTATATACATAATGTTCTAATCAGATCGAGCGTGCGGATAAATAAATCTCCTATTATAGTTAAGACTGATCAACAATATCATAGCCATAGGCAAGGGGAGGGGAACCCTTTTGGCCCCTTTTGGCCTATTGAAGAATCAATGTCACATATAATGCTCATAATATCTCTCCCTGCAGGATACGTCGTCACAGATGGTGGGAATGTCGGTAAAAAGCCAATGCCGGCGAAGGAGACGCAGAACCAGATAAAAAAAGAACCTCAATTAGGGATCTTGAATAGAACCAATACCACGGACGCACCCGATAAGTTTGAGCCAACAACAAACACTCAGCCTCAAAACCTAACAACAACAGAGTCTCAGTTAGGGATTTTTGACAGAATCAATACAACTGACGTACCGGAGGAGTTTGAGCCAATAACAAACAATCAGCCTCAAAACCTGACAACAACAGAGCCTCAGTTAGGGATTTTTGACAGAATCAATACAACTGACGTACCGGAGGAGTTCGAGCCAGTAACAAACTATAAAGGAGTTATTATCAACAAACCGGTACAAGGACAGGAGATGTACAATGACATCCTTACTCGAGGTGAAGTAGATTTGGCTTTTATTTCCATAAAGTATAGATATATACGAATTCCAGCGATACAACCAGAAACCCCCATCCCACCAAACAAAATTCATGAATTTTCTTTGTTAAGAAAACTTGCCAGCTCATGAATATAAATGTGATTACAAGAAATGTTGAAATCCAAACGATTTCCTCTAAATACCACGACCTGTAAATTGTAGAAAATAGAAGAAGCAAAAACATTTACATGAATTAAAAACCTCCATAACCAAATTGTACAAGTTGGTCTCAAATTTCAAGGCAAATATTATGTTAGTCCATTTTATATTGCAAAGAAAAAATAAGTATATAATATTTAACTTTGCATGCTTCCAATGGAACTTAAATTGTTGTTTGTTGTGGAATAGTGCTCAATCCGAAGTGACGTCACTATACTCTCTGAGACACCAAAGATGACATTTCCCAATGCAGAAAGCAATATTTATAAGTTACTGCATTTGTATTGGAAAATATGAACGAGTTTCTCGGCAGGAAATATTGCACAACCTTGTGAGTGCAATATATCCATCCGACAAAACGAGTTCATTTTTTCCCATACAAATGCAGTAACCTTTTCATTATATGCTTATTTTGTATTCTACCTATTGCTTAATTATATTAACAAAATACACATAATTATGCCTTAGGCATAATTCTAAAATACATTTCTCACGCATTCAAATTAGAGCGGAAATTAAATATTTGGAAAATACCCAAACACGGACAAGCAAATGTAAAGTCCAAGTCTAATATATTTTGCTTTATGTTTTGAACAAAAACAAACTTCATTTTTCCCATTACAATTCATCACAGATTGAAACACAAATCTCAAACATGCTCGACTGATCAATGTCCAACAATGGAATGCCGAGAACGCGGGAACGAAACGACTGACTAATTAGTGAATCAGTTACGGACGATGATTGAAGGGTCAGAAACTAATTCATGTCAGTTGTATGTAGCGGAAGAATGATATTTCCTGTTCACATAGTTACCAGATCTCTTTGTAATACTTACCTATTTCGAATGTCAAGATTTGCCAAATACAATTAGTTCCTAACTGAAGATGTGAAATAGTATAGTACAGTTAGATTGCCGCAAACAGTAATATGAGATAATTTGCTAAAACTCCGGAAAATATTTCATTTAAAAATGCATTATTGAATTCTTTGACGGTATTCAATATTTGCAAGCAATGAAATAAATAAGATATCAAAATTTTGTTCTACATTACAGTGAATTAAATATATTCTGATCACACAGTGAAGTTAATTAATACAACATCACAGAAATCCAGCCGTCAAACATGATGTCCACAGAAAAGACAAACACACTAAACTAAAATTAAATTATGTATCTTACTAAGCTTAAAAATTATAGCATGGCGTTACGTACTACCTCACGAGACTGTAAGAAGAGAGCTTTTTTAAAATTATATTCCTCGTGACAAACTCTTAATGATATAGTGTTTATACCAGTTGTAAATGCATGGATACCTTTGAATATATATTTTTAAAAATAGCCTTTTCTATCTGCAATATCTACATTTGTGTTTTGTTTTTTGTTTTTTCGCTCTCAGAATACATTACTATCAACCGTGACAAGGTCAATGATATGTCTTTGCCCCAAACTCAGACAACAACAAAACCTCGCCAGGAAGCCTTTGATAAAGCCAATGCAACTGACATTCCAAACGAGTTTGAGCCAGCAACCAACACTACACAAGGAATTACCAACCAACCAATATCTGGTCAGGAAATTCAGAATTATACAATAAAATCAGGTAAGGGCGTCATCCACGATCGTGTGTATATTTGTTTCAGTTCAGAAAGAAACGACAACCAACATGTATTTGACTATGTATTTTACGTTATTGAATTTGTGAATTGAAAAAGTAATTTACCTTTTATGAAATAAAATTCTATTGTTCTCAGGAAGAATGATATTAATTAACGGAAGTAAAATGTGAGCCCTTTTCATTTCGTCAAATTGTTTTTTCATTTAAGACTATTTAGTGACAAGTTTAGGCGCCGAATTTCACCGTTCGTGGATGTGTCGTCATTCATGATTCGATAAATAGTTACGACATGTCAATTAACCTCTCATAGCATCTCTATATTTAGTAACATAAAACCAAAGGTGGATGATTTTATCTCAGACTTCACGTGAGCTATTACTTAATATTACAACAACTTTAGTCCCAAATTAAAGTTTCATCTCCCATAAAATGGACCAGACTAGAGTAACTTAATAGTGTAATAACTAAAATATGTTTGATTTGATTTAAAGCAATATACCCTTCAAATGTGATATTTATTCTTTGTTATGGAAACGAGCGTGCGTGGAGTTTACACACATTTGTGTTACCTTAAAAATGAGAATTAGATTCCCGTAACTATGAAGATTCCAGCATGTAGTTTTAGTTAATCCTTTTGGCAGTCGTTTTCATCTCAGTATTTTGTATATTCTTACAAACTTAATTTTTGACAATTAAAGTCTCAGCAGCAGATGCATTATAAGAGCTATATCGCCAAATATGAACCACCGATCTTGGATTTTCTTTGTCTTACAAATATTATAAACTACGGTCTAAAGCTACAAATATAATTAAGGATTCTACTACTGAGACGCTAAATAGAACCCAGCTCACAGGACAAAATATATCCTGTAAAACAATATGGCTCGTTGACTGGGAAGGCTTCTCTGTCTCATTGCATTTTGAAACTTTCACACAGGCTCAGCATTGAATAAACTTCTCAACGTAAGTCCACGCTCAAACTCAGTTTACGATATTCTATCGTAGAGAAACCGTTATAGAAGCCAGATATTGAGAATCAATCTTTGTTAGGAATAACGATTTTGTTAAATATGCTTTAAAATTTATTCTAAGAAAGAAAATCAACTATCTGAGTTACAGAATGGACTTTTGTTTCATAGTTTGTCAGAGATTTTTTTTATGAATACTGGATAAAGTTATTTATTTCTTAGCGTCTATTTACCCCAGGATAAGTACACCATTTAAAAAAACATTGAGCTGTTTTCACTTTTTTGAAAGAGAGTGGCATGTAAGAAAAATAGTTACCTAAAAATATATTTGTCATAAAAACGGCGTTAAATGTTAGTGAAATTTATATTCCAATCATCTCAATAGCTTCATATCAATCTAAACATATGAAATCTGATAATGACTGTACGTATATATATATATATATGTGTGTGTGTGTGTGTGTGTGTGTGTGTGTGTGTGCGCGCGCGCGCTTTTTGCTATTTTGCAACTATTTACACAGATGCGACTGAGAAGGATAGCTTTCAACTATAAAGAAACACAGTTTGTCCAATTTTGTGTTTTTTTTAAGGCAAGTTTGTTTAACAGTATTAAGATAATTGTCAAAGGATTGACAAACCTTTTGAATATACACATTCTTACTAAACTTCAAGTAAAAACATTATATATTATGAAACAAAGTGAAGTAAGTTATATATTATGACGTTGAAAGTGTATTACAAAATTAATCATAAGTGTCCTATAAATTTTTAAAATAAAAACTCAAATTATTTATGTGATCCATGAATTAATTTTATATGAAGAGATCTTATAAATGGTAAAAGAAATTTCAGAAAATCTATGATACAGTAAATTCTTGGAATAGATTATTACATATTGGTATGAACTAATAAATCAAACATAATATTAAAATGAGTCAGATAAATGATAATAGTTTATAAACTCATGTTAGAGGTATAATTATTGGTCATTTTGTCTACATTCTAGGAAATGGAAACATGAGTAGATTGATCAAGCAAGGAGTTAGAAAAGTACAAGAGACAGATAACAGAGTCAAGCCACAGAATATGGTTGTCAGGTTATTCAACGCTTTCAAAGGAAAGGACTCGAAGAACCAGGCACAATTATATTCAGTTCTAGGAAATAATCAAAGAAACGATTCGATAAAGGCACGAAACAGCAGAAAACGAGGCGAACATAAGAGCAAAGACAAAGAGAGCGGCAAGAAGTTGAAGAAAAACAGATGAGGAAAAGTAGCAACATTTAGTAAAAGGAGGAACACTAATTGTACATACATGTACTTAGATGAAGGCAAGAACTGTTAATTGGAGTACATTTGTTTGATTTACCACAAGTCAAAATGTTTGATGGTAGTTTCGCCTTTTAGCTTCGTTTTCACTGCGGGTCAAACAACTTCTTTCTTTTTAGACCGTGCAACGGAAAAGGCAAAGGAGGTTCCAACTGATTTTACATCGCACCGTGTAAGGGTTGTTCGATCCATATGATGGATTTTAGTGACTAGTTGCAATTATAATAATTTCGACATAATTTTATGTATATACCACACATTTAAAGATCAGTGGATTGTACAGACTATTTAGTCCTAGAGAAAAAGAAACGAATTCAAATAAATATATTATGTACAAATTAGTATAATGTGTAATGTGGTTTGAGATGTATCATTTTTGCACACACACACACACACACACACACACATATATATATATATATATATATATATATATATATATATATATATATATATATATATATACCCTTGTACAAACAATAACATTCGTACTTTATAAAATATACAAGAGAACCGGCAATTGAAATTGTACGAAACGAAGTTTTTTTACAAAGTTTTCAGTCCATGATATCACCCAAAATTAAAGATATCTCTTTCACTGATTACTTGTAAAATGTGTAAACTTTTGTGGTGGCAATAGTCCAACAAGAAATTTTGATGAATGCCCTGTCTTGTCGGCTTCGCCGCGACATATTCACCTTAGAAATAATAAAGGTCATTTACCATTAAAAGCTAACAAAGCAGAATGCAAACATCACGTATCATGAACATACATGACCTGATATGTCACAGTGTGCAGGAAAATGCAACCATAAAGAGAATATATTCAACAGAGCTTCATTAGTACGCGTATCTCACCTCTGATCTGACTCCATGTATCTTCTCCATGTGTGAACACACCCATCTAATTTTGACCCATTTACAAAAGCGCCCATGATAACTATGACCTACTTTTGCCGATAGTTTAGCGGTGCCCTCCAAGGCGAACATACCATCTGGAGACAACTCGATCAGATTTTGTCAGCGGTTATTTGGGATTCGGAATATGCTTTACTGTGCATTTCAATCAGTCTATGCACCTCAGAGTGTATGGCGCACTTTGCAAATGAAAGTTTAACATTGATTAAATATAACTTCAGCATGTTTGAAAATTGCCTTTTGTTGCGGTATTGCCCCTAATTGTGGCCGCTAAAGTTCAGAATAAAAGTTGCCCTAACCAGTTTTAAATGAGCACGCTCGCATGTCCTATCAAATCTTTAGTGTCCGATTTATTTGCCGAAGTGCTTTCAAATCCATGCTGACGTCAGAAGATTATTTTCTTTGTTCCACTATGTACTTAAATATTGAATTTTCTTTTGAACAAAACATTGGAAATAACGAAATGAAAAACTTGACTAAGAACATATTGTCCCTCAATAACGATTTATAATACGAACAGTACCAGACAGCTCACATTATTACGGACGCTCAGGCAAGAGCTTTCGATTTTATGCTCTCGATAATAAATTAGGAGTTGCATGCCCTTATTTGCGACGTTCCATTACGCCGCTGGTAACTATTCAAGTAACGTGTGCACGTTAGGTTTATTAATAAAAGGAAACATTTTCTTCCGCGCATAGTAGACAGCGCAGAGTCAGTTTTTGGTATTATATATTCTGGTTTGTTGTGTACGATCACATTCCATCGACCTTGACCTTGGTTTGTTGGAATGAGTGTTGGTTTGCAAGTGATAGTTTCTTAGAAACAATGTGTGTCACTGTATCATATATCTTGCCTAATAGATTAATTTGTAAGAATGAGTGTTGGACTGCAACTCTTGGCGTTGACTTGAAAGAGTCAGCATTTCACCTTAATGAACAACTCATAGCTATGTAAGTTTGTGTATTAAGTGCGTTAGTACCCATACCATAAAATAACACTTCAACTAGTTACATTAGTTTGTACGTTTGGGTGTTTGTTTGTATGAGTCTGTGTTATCTTTACACGACATCATATTCCTAACATCAGCTTGTAAGAATGAATGCTGGATTGTAAGCATGATTGTTTGTTTGTTAGAGTCGGCTTAGCACGTTTATCCCAATACCTTAGTTTCTATGTGCGGATGCTTACTTGCAAGAATACGTGTTAGTCCACATTTGTTTATATACCCATTCTCTTCCTATATATTATTTTATAGGGTCGAGTGTCAAATTGTAATGAAAAAGCAGAACAAATCAAGTCGTGTGGAGTAAAATTCATCAGTCTGACTTCCTTCCTATATCGCTATCAAAATAAGTTATATGGAATTACAGAGCTAGTTTACCGTCAAACAGTCAACTTAAAGAAAACATGAGACTATTGTTACGCCTCTATGGTCTTAAACTATGTATAAATAAAGAGTTAAAACCAGCACGTTTTGTGAAATTGAAAATATAATGTATTTCCCTAAAAGCAATGTGAACAAGTAAAAATAACGTACGGCATTGTGAATGCAATCCTAAACAGTCCTAAGTGTTTTAACACGTCCAAACGTAACAAGTGATCCACATGCATTCCATTTGCATTCCGAATCGTGTTCACTAAAGTACTGGCATACCAAAAGCATTGAATAAATCCCAAGCTGTCTTTAAACAGTAATTCCGGAATAAATATAATTTCAAATAGTCCGAATAATTTGACGACTTTTTAATTCAAATGAATGATACAATTATATAAATGAATCTTCCATATTAATTACAACTGAATATCTTCCAGACTGGTGTTTACTACTACGAACGTCTAATTATCCAGTATATATATATATATATATATATATATATATATATATATATATATATATATATATATATATATATATATATACATACAATGCTAAAACGAAGTTTCAGAAAATACTGAACGAGGCATATTGATTCTTTAATTGTTTATACTTGTAAACAAGATCACATGTTAGCCAATGATAAATTAGGTCACCCTGACCTTTCAGGAACTCATGTCATTGGGGTCAAAAGGCATGATGTTTACTTGTGGTGATAGTCAAACTCAATTTTCAAACTTATGACTGAATGCAAGAATGAATCATCTTAAACTTACGATGAATAAGAAAATAGGTATTTAAAATAACTAATAACCATACAAACCATAATCTTGAATGATAATACATAATGATAATACACATATCATAGATATACGTAAAACTATAAAGAAATGAAGAGAAACCAAATATGTCGTAAAAGACGAGGTGCTTTTCAGTATAGGAAAGATTGTACATCACGGTAGGTGTTCTAACAAAATTCCTTGCAGTACGTTAATTTCAATTTGAGATATTTAGGCACAATACACAGATCTCTCTCTCTCTCTCTCTCTCTCTCTCTCTCTCTCTCTCTCTCCGGCAATACACATTTGAATTTAGAGTTTCAGAAAAAGCGGGATTTTAAAAGAATATGATTGATAACAACAAGTGTTGAATAAGCTACAGGTGTTAAGGCTGTTACTGCTAACTGAATAATCTGAACGAATGTATACAGGTTGCTAATGCTAACTGAATTTACATGTATGTACACAAGTTGTTAACGTTAAATGTATACAAGTTGTTAGTGTTAAATGTATACAGGCTGTTAGTGTTAAATGTGTACAGGCTGTTAGTGTTGTATATATATATATATATATATATATATATATATATATATATATATATATATATATATATATATATATATATAACAAAATAAAACATTCGTTATATAACCCGTCTTCTATGTTCCTGCTGTCTATAACTCGTCTGTGGTTGTAATATTGGCCATAATTCTAGATTCCTACGCCGTATCAAACATCCGCCCGATTAGAACAAAACACATATACAGTTTCGTCTATTTATGACGTACATAATACTTATTTTGATATGACATGATATCAATGACGTTAATACAGCTTTGTGGTAATGTTTTCGTGGTGGCTAAAACACTAACTCTATTTCTCGTTTTGTCAATGAGTCATCTCAATCGTCCATCACATATTCTTTTGCATTCAAATAACTATCTCTGATGTTTGATACATAGCAGCTTTGTCATATTTTCATTGTATTAAATTCATTGTCCTGTTAATTGAAACGAGAACGATAACTGAATTAGTAATATCGTGCCCTCTACTATTTCCAATGACTGATATACTGTCGACCATTTCTTCCTAGATTTCAAATATCACGCCTTTGGTCACTTTGCTATCAAAGTCACCGAAGGTTATTTTTATTTTTACAATGACAGTACCCTTGAGTCAACTTGTGAAATCTCTCTTGTTATTATTTGTTCGGTATTGAGATATTGCAAGATATCACTGTGAGAAAAATGATATTTCCACAGTTGCGATAGGACGTTCTTCCTCCACCATTAATACTGGCCGCCATGTATAGCCTATCGTGTACTGAAAAATGGCGTTAAACCCTACAACAACAAAAACAACAACACGCCAACAGTATGAATTTGAGAATGACATATGTTATAAAAATCAAATCATATATTTTAATGTTCGCACAAATACGTTTAGCATTTTCACAAAATACACAATTTGATGCATGATATGTACCAAACAAATTCGTAAAACGTCGCAGTCTCAAACATTTTGTAATATTTAGGAATTTATTTTTATAGACGTAGTAATACAGGTTTTAAGCTCGTTGGCACAAAATAGAGAAATTCCATGCAAATCGACATACTCTGTTTCTAATATATAATAAATAAAATATTCGTTTATTGGAAAATTATACGGAATGATTTCACTCGTGAAGTGGAAACAATGGAACATTGTGATTACAAAATGTTTCCTCTTCTCGTGAAATATTTCCGTATACCTACTAAAAACGTAAAACTCATATATATATATAAATATATATATATATATATATATCAGATAATTTACGTTTACATATATATATGTGTGTGTATGTATGTATGTATGTATGTATGTATGTATGTATGTATGTATTGAAACAACGTTCATTCTCTTTTTGTTATATATTTCAATGTCAAAAAAAACGGTATATTTGCATGGATTTGCATGGACTTCGTTTCTCTATTATGCGCCTATGCTATTATCGGCCTTATTATTAGACCTATTATTAGATTATTATTATTATTAAATTTGCAAATTTACATATAATGCTTGAAATTACGTATTTTGCCTAGTAAAGATCGTTTTTATACGAAAATGAAATTTTGTTAATTTTTGTTAACACTTAACTTGCGGGAAGTGATACAATAAAAGTGTTTGGGTTCCTTACTGTAGAAAGAAATATCACAGGATGATCGTATCTGACAGGCTTCAGAGGGTAACATCTGTATTCAAAAGCCTTTAATGACTGAGTTTTACCTATATCGTTTGTTATTTATTTTGTTCATTACTGCCTTCAAACGGAAATTGTATGGCATTGCTTTGATTCGAATGAAAGTTAAAATCGCTTTTCAACAATTATAATGCTAAATTAATAAAGAGTTTTTCCTTAAAATATTTGTTTCAGGTCATCAGTCAATGACATCGTGTATATTATATTTGAAGATTTGTGTATGCTGGAGAGAGAGAGAGAGAGAGAGAGAGAGAGAGAGAGAGAGATGAAGAAGTATAACAAAAATGGCCTAACTATGAAATACCGGTTTTAATAGTGTAATATATTTCCTAAATGCAAAACGAAAGCAGTTCCTAAAGCGATATTGCGACCGAATTTAATTAATGTCGTATTGGCGCTGATTCGATCAATGTGGTATTGCCACAGACGCGATAAATGTGATATCGCTACTAACCCGTCTAATGTGGTATCACCATTGACGCAATTAATGTAGTATCGCCACTGATGCGGCTAATGTGGTATTGCCACTGACGTAATAAATGTGATATCGTCACTGACATTTTATCAATTCTCTCGTACAGATACATGTCACTATCTCATTATGAAATACACAATGAATAGAGTTATCAAAGATTGTTTAGTAGATGGAGGGAAATATTTCGAGAATGAAGTAGATTTGCATTCATCGTTCTGTGATAATGCGATTAACAGCTGCATTATATAATCAATGAAAAGAAGTTTAATTTTAAGAGATCAACGTTGTGAAAATTTAGCTTGTCCATATTGGGTTTAGATTTTTGTTATTACCTTTCATTCGCGGATTGATACTGTCTTAGTAGGAATTAAGATTCTGAAGATACCAATCTTCTCATGGATTCGCTAAAGAAGAGGAATGAGAGGTTTGGAATTCGAATTACTGTTCAGGTTTTGATAAAAAACAAAAATGTCCAAAAAAAAATAACACCAAAAACTGTATCTAAAACGTCCTAAACTAAATATAGTTGAAATTAAGACCGTATTTTCTTACTGTATTAAGGATGAAGTGAAGAAAATATGGTATCTAATATAAAATCCAGGTAAAGTTATTATTATACCATATGGACTAATGCTTAAACATTTGTCAACGTTATACACTGTTATCTTTGTTAGTAGAAATATTTATTGATGTAATCACAATCTATTTTAATGACATTTTTATTAAATCGCTAATTTTTCAAGTGGTGAACAATAAAAAATAATTTTCTTAGAAAACTTAGAAAGCTTAGTTGTATAAAGATGGTCTACACAAAGGAGATTGATATGATCTTGCAGAACAAGGTCAAAAAATATTTACTTAAGGGAATATAATTTATTAGTCACGGTAGTGAAGTCAGGATCAAGTGACATCTTGTTTACTTGGATGATAATACAAGAACAACGAAATTTCAATTTTGCCCATCAGTTTAGCTCGTTCTGACGTTTGCGCATCATACGCGTGGAAACCATGAGTAATCAAAAGATGGTGACTCATGGAATCTGGTTTATGTCTTTTCTAGTCTATGGATTTATACTTCAAGCTTTGAAAGGTGCGTATTTTATTTTATTTTTTTAAACAATGATTTGTACAATTATCATACTGAAGTTGAAACTAGTCGTTTGCTTGCAGCCGGTACTGTTGATGATAAATTGTGTAGGAGATTTTTGCTACCAATAACAATGCTAATACAAGAATAATTCGTTCAAATTTATGCAAAAATAATTTTAAAGAAATGTAAGATTAAAAAAATACCTTAGACTTTATATATTATAGACATTTCCGAAAAAGGCAGTGGTATAACTGAAGATCGTACTAGGACGAGAAACCAGCAACATTTCTAATATTGCAAAAGATTAACCCAGCGGTGTGGCTGTATTTCCAGCCCCTTCTAGTGTGTCAGGCCTAACAAGTAAGAACTCTAGGACGGCCATCATCACCAGGCAAAATTGTCTTTGTCAAAATGTAAAGGAAATAACTATAAAATAGTTCTCTTATCCAGCATTAGATAAATGTTTCCAAGGTATGCAAGATCAGTTACTGTCTTGTCGGTTGCATTGTGTGTTCTTGAGTTCGAAAATGCACACACACACACACACATACACACAGATACGCACGCACGCATACACAAACTCTCTCTCTCTCTCTCTCTCTCTCTCTCACAGACCCACTTGCCTGTGTAAAAGGTTATTTTGTAAGTCAATATGTTGAGAAATTCTTACGCAAACAAATAACTTTACTTTCATTTCAAAAACATAACAGCAAAATGATAGAAGTGTAGTTCTATCTCCTTGTGTTGATGTCCTGTTTGTCCGTAAGTCCACGAATGCGGTTTTCATTGACTCCCTCATGGGCCTGTTTACCTAGCTTAAAACATTGTAACATAACCTAACAAGATCTAGGCCTTATACTTCCAGCAATCTGTGTATTCCCATATCTTTCGACGCTACGTATCTATAGTGCTCTTAGGTCATTGATATTGTTATGTGCAAAAATGTATCATTTTACTGTCGATTGTAATTCTTTTGAGCGAAAATCGGGAATCGGTCACTTTGAAATGCGCTGCTTTTATTATGTTTATTTTTTAAAAATAAAACCCTGCGTGGTCTATGACTTTTAGGCATATGATTGTTTTTTTTTTAAAGAATTTGAATAGAACAAAATGCTTTACTTAAAACTGATTAATTTTAACAACTAGGTGGCTCCTCCATATTGTCGGTGAATGCTAAAGTGTAAGTTAGCTTCATGTGAAGTACGAAATTATTATCTTCCGGTACATGCTCAGACCTAAATTAACCTCCAAATTTGAACAGAAGCTTGTACTACTCTCAGAAACCAAACCAGTTAGTGACGTCATGGTCATTGTCAAATTTAAGGACGAACAACACAAGAGAGATCGATAGATTGGTGAACTAATGAGGAATTTCATCAAAATGGAAAATAAATAACCTGCCAAATGCAGTCTTGTATATTCAAGTTAGACATATGTTTCTAATCCGTAAGCAGATCTATCCCACTAGTTTTATCATTGTAAATATTCTATGACACTTTGCATATTATTATTATTATTATTATTATTATTATTATTATTATTATCTTTGTTCGGTACTTGTCTTAAATATGCCATGACATATTTCCTTTTATACCTTCCCAACACGTTACTTTACAGGATGTATTTTTTAGCATATATGGCATTTTTAGGTCTAAGATAGCGATGTTTTCAACCTTTTTCTTTAGAAGTAGGTCAAACCAATTTGGTTTTCCAAAATGATAACACGCGGATCGCAACACCTTTGTCTATGTTTGATAAACGTTTGCTGTTCTGCCCCGAATACAAAATAGTCATGGAGGAGACAGATTTCGCTACTGCTTCTCCTGTGTCTTTTTCTTTTTGCTTTTTAATATTGTTATTTAACATTTTGTTTTGCAAAATTCCCATCTCAATGAATCAGGTAAATAAAGCATGTCTTGTCTCTGCTTTTGTTCGATGTGTTTTGTTTTTTTAAGTTGTTTTTTCTTCTAAGGAATAGCGTGATTTACTCAAAACGATAGGTAAACGTTGTCTAAATCCGTGTTTACCACTTCTGTTAGTTCGCAGTTGTATAAATATCTGCAGTCACAGGTCACGGGATTTGTCGGCTTTCATCATCACGTTAGAGAAGTAAATGTATTTAACATATTTTACCTATGTCCTTATATTGTATGGAGTAATATTCATAACAGAAACAATGTGCATTGAAGAAGATGATGTTCTTATAGTCACCATAATTTATTACATAACATGTATAACTGATATAATATTATTATATTATATCATATAATATGACGTTATATCAAACATAACTAAAATGGATTTCATATCTGCCTTCAGTTAGCCCGATTAAGATTTTTATTAGAAATTAGATGCTGTTACGTTTATAGTGTACTTATTTATGTCATATTTCCCTTATTGCTAATTGTTATTGTTCCGTAGGTCAAGAAGATGCAGAGTATAGCACCTCCAGTTGGAATACAAATCAACATACACACCGGCCAACAAATGAGCCTCGCCTAGTAGCCAGAGATGGCTCCGAGGAGTTGGAGCCGGTTACTAACCCTAGAGGCGTTGTTATAAACAAGGCAGTGCCTGGGCAGGAAATGCACCGTCATGTATTGCATTCAGGTGTGAACCTAGTTCAAATTGGATAGTTAACAAATGTTGAAAATTATTGTAAGAATTACAGCAGAACACGAGAAAACCGGATATAATTCAAATCTAGGCAACATCTCCAGTCAGATCAAGTTTTGTTTTAGTTTGAAAATGATTTTAGTTACATAGTAGACTCATCTACTTAATATATTGACAACCATTTAAGATGATACAGAAGCTACGTGTAATATGTACTGGTTACCTATTTATTCAGCAATAAAATGCAGGCATCCGAAAACTACCTACTGATTACAAAAGTTAAAATGTCGATCGGATAACATCCCAAAAGTAACATTATTAAAAGGCAATGGAGCCATTAAATTTATATAAATAGTGCCCCAACATTTTCGTTTTTGTAACAATACCATGCTTGTTTGAAAAGTACGAACGTAATATACACCAGATGCAAGATGATTATATAAATTTAAACAACATCATAGTCAAAAGCAATGGGCAAAATCCCTTCGGACCTACTATAAATAAATGTCAGATATAATGCTAATAACATTTCCCCCTACAGGATATGTTGTCTCTGGTGGCAGGAGGGTGAGTAGAAAGCACACACCTGTGAAACAGACTCAAAAGCGGACTACAACAGAGCCCCGACAAAGGGTGTTGGACAGAATCCATACCACGGACGTACACGAGGAGTTTGAGTCCGTAACAAAGAACCAGCCCCGGTACCCAACAAAAATAGATCCTCAACAAGATAAATTTGACAGAATCATTTCAACTGACGATTCGGAGGAGTTGCAGCAGCCTGTAACAACAGCACTGCCTCGAAATCCGTTAGGAATAGAGCCTCAACAAAAGGTATTTCACAGAACCATTACAACTGACGGTTCCGTGGAATTTAAACCAGTAACAAGTATTCAACTTCAAAGCAGCACCACAACAGAGCCTCAACTGGGGGTCTTTGACAGAATGAACGCAACTGACGATTCCGACAAGTTTGAACCAGTAACAAAAATTCAGCCTCAAACAACGACAAAGACTCCATTAGAAGTCCTGGACAGAGTGTATACAACTGACAATTCTGTAACAAACTACAATGGCGTGGTCATCAACAAGCCAGAACAGCGACAGGATATGCACGATGACTTCAGGACTCAAGGTTGAGTACATTTAACTTTTTATTCATCTATGAATTTCACGGATACGCTAGAAATCAAAAAGACAAATCGTTAATATTCTTTGCTAAGAACACTTACCGACACAGGTGTTTACAAGACACGTGCAAAGACAAGAGATTTGAAAATCAAATCGTATCAAAGTGAAGAATGATTTTAAATTGTACTCACATTTCATAGGATGTCAACAAGAGCCATGAATACAAGCCAAGTTTATATGCACTCGTAAACATATATTTACCCGATGTTTTCCAAGTTTATTAATTAGGTTAAATATGTATGTTTAGAAGATGAGAAATGTTGATCAAAATGGTTATATCAAATTTACATTTGCTTAAACGTAAGACAAGTTTACAGTATTACTGTCCGATAATTTTTGTTAAGCTACAGGCTTTCGAAGGTATCTCATATGTTTAATCTCTTCAAAGTTATTTCGCGCATCCTTAAATTACAAATATAATAGTTGAAAAGTCTTGGTAAAAATTAATTGTTATTCACATTTTGCACCTTTTAGCAATTAGAAACATGACAAAGATTGATTCAGGAAGGAGTCAGAAACGTACAAGTGTTTGAGAGCAGAGCCGGGTCAGAGAACATGAGTACAGTACATACTTTGACCAAGAGAGGAAACGATACAAACGGCCAGGTACGGTTGCTATACTCGGTCATGAAAAGAAGGAAGGAAGTCAGCTTACAAAGGCGATAAAGAGCAGAAAACAAGGTGAAGATAAACTACCAATGAGAAAACACGGCTAATGGGAATAACCCTAAATTTTTCTATATGTTTTGGATATGAAGATGAAAAATGTTAATTCGCGTATGTGAGTTTGATTCACCAAAAATCTAAATATTTTACGGATGTTCCGGCTAATTGTTTACTTGCCAATGCTACTCGAATAAATTTATTTTTCTGCTATGCTACGGAAGAGGCAAAAAAGGCTCCTATTTGTTATACCTAATGACTTTTAACGGTTGTTCGATCCATACAATGAAGGATATAAGTGTTGTTTTCCAATTATAATAATGTTGGTATCATGTTTTTCATGTATTATACGTTTATAGTTGCATGGTCGTTACGAACAATGTATAGCAAAAAGTATTCATTGAGAAAAATACATAAATTCAGATCAATGTTATGTGTACAACCGTTGAGATCTACTACATTATCACTGGATAGACTAGACACATAAATAATATATAAGAATAGCATTAGTACTTTAAAGAAGTGGGGGGGGGGGGAATTGACGTTGTATGAAACAGAGTTATTACATTGTTTCTCATCCATGCGGTCATCCCAAATTAACGATTTCTCTTTCACACTTATTACTGATAAAATCAGAATTTCAGTGTTATAACAAACCAGGAAGAAAGTGTGGAATTATGCGTTTCGCCAGCTTCGCCGAGACGTTATCACGTTCGAAAAAAATAGGTAATTTGCCAAGTATTCTTTTTAACACAACTGACAAAGGTGCGTGTACACACGGTATTTTAAGGTTTCAAGAGCATTCATACAACTGCGTGTAGGAAAATTCAATGATAACAAAAAATTTAATAGAGCTTGAAGAGTATGTGTATCTCACATCTGATCTAACTACTTCAAATTTTTGTCCATGCAAACACACCCATAAGAATCTCATAACCTTAAATATAAATAATATCTAAGATCTCTATCAACTACAATGGCCGATAAATACCAGTGCCTACCAATGGAAAGGTTCCCTTCAGTGAAATTTCGATAAGATGTAACATCGGTTCCTTGGAGTTTCACACATGCGATACTGTGCAGTCCAAACTATCTATACTACTATGCGTGTCCGGTATACTTTGCGGAAGTAACTGTTATAGATGAATAAATATAACCGAAATATGTTTGACAAATTTATTTTGCTATGGTATCGCATCATAGCTTAACTTCTAAAATTCAAAATAAACAATGCACAAATCAGTGTTGAATGATCACACTCAAATGTCATCTGCAACCTGTAGTATCCTATGAATTGGCACATACAGTAAAATCTATGTCTCACTTCAGAAATTAAGGATGTCCAGGGAAAGAGATGTTAAATGATTTAAAGAAAATTAGTGTCACGTTCCTTTTAGATACCTCATTTGGTTGTAAACCGCTGTTTTGGAATATTGTGCAATTCCGTACCTCCCTTCAATCCCCGCTCACTGTTCATGCAGGGAAAGCGGAAATGGCACTATATAGAAATATTCTTTTCATGTGCACTGTTCTATTTACCTCGTGAGAACTTGGTACACCTTTCTCTAATTGTGAACCGTTCACTTGTGTCTTGTTAACAAAGACAGTCCAATAATGTCGGATACTGTGTCCTATTGACATTGTCCGTGTTGGACATAACAATAATCATGTTCTAGAAAACCTTACTGTATGAGCCGGGATACAGAATCCCCCCAAAATAGATAGTCTTCTAGTTCAATAAATAAAAAAGGTCTAAGATTATCCATGTGTGGCGTAAGATTATCTATGTGTGGTGTCCTCTAATTGATTGAAGATGTTGTCCATGATGGAGTATCATTGTTAGGTACAATATCCTAGGCAGATCGTGCGTACAGGGTAAACCAGACTTCTGTTATAGTTAACGTTGAGGCAAGAGTTGTGGTGGGTTGTCTAAACAGGAACTACTACCCTTTTAATTCCAAAAGGTCCCCAAATACCCGCATCAAACAAACAAAACCTAAGTAAAGACGACAATCTGGGGTCATCTAATGAATGTCGAACGTTGTCAGTGATGTTCTACTGGAACAACATTTGTCCGAGTTGTGCGTGTTTGGAGTCACCTATTATATGCTGTCTCAGTTTTAAGGAGAATAATATCGTATATATATATATATATATATATATATATATATATATATATATATATATATATATATATATATATATATATATATATATATGTGTGTGTGTGTGTGTGTGTGTGTGTGTGTGTGTGTGTACTGCCAGAAACATCGTGCTAAGTATATTCCAGATATATGTAATGGAGTATAATGTTCATATAAATTATACAGCAAGGGAATTCAATATGATCACTGAAAGAGACTGAACATCAATTTGTTCAGTCAAAACAACTGGATTTCGGAGTATAAACTAACCTGTGTGTGCCCCATGCTGTCTTATTTGCAATGACTATGATTTTACTGTAATAAATATAATGACACAATAATTGGTAAAGGACCGCGAATTTATAGGATTCCCCAACGTTTCGGGATTGGCTATTCGTTTGTAGGTTAGTTATTCTTTACATTCTGTTACCCTCAGTAGTGAAAGGGGCCACCCTACGTACAATGGGAATTAGCATTACAGGGACCCCTGGGCCACTCTACGTACAATGGAAATTTAACATGGCAAAAAATCGTGGGCCACTCTACGTACAAGGGGAATTTAACATGGCAATAAATCGTGGGCCACTCTACGTACAAGGGGAATTTAACATGGGGAATAGAGTTTGGGCTTGTTTAGGGACAAAGGGAATGGAACATGGGATTTTTAAAAAAAAATTTTTTTAAAAAAAGGGGTAGGCAATTCAAAGGCTATCTCTTTTCGAGATATATGGCTGGCCCTGAAAAGGGCCTTTGGGTTTTCTTCTTCTTCTTCTAATTTCTTCTTTTCCTCCACCAACTTCTTATTTTATCTCCTACACTCTTCTTCTCTTTCTTTTTTTTCTTCTCCTCCTCTTCTTTCTTCTTCTCTTCCTCCTCTTCTTTCTTCCTCTTTTCATTTTCTTCTTCTTTTTCAATTTTTTCGTTCCATTTGCGTATTCTTATTCTTTCTTCTTCATCCTCCTTCTCCTCCTTGATCTCTTTCATGACAACACTAATCTTGTCCTTTGCTTTCCTTAAGTTATTAATTTCCATCTTCACACGATGGGGACTATAGGAATAATGGTCTTCAACCAGTCTTAATAGCATCTGTTCCATTATTCCTAAGTTGTCTAAAACGTCTTGCAAGGTTTGTATTTTGTCCATTTGGTTTGACGCCATCTTCTTTTTATTCTTTGCAGAATGGTTTGAACCACGAATACTGTGGGTTATTATAGTGAAAGCGCGGACGTGATGGAAAACATCCCCTGAAAACATAAAATGGATCTTACCTAGATCATAACCCAACAACGTGCGGACGTGAAGGAAAACATCCCCTACTTTCTCATTTCATATAATAAAACCCTAACTATACTCTTCACATACGCTAAGAAACCCATAATCTACTATTCACACAAACATACCTGAGCTCTTACAAACACAAACACACAAACACACAAACGCATACCCTCTCACTATCTTAAAAAAGAGTTAGTGTTTATATACACACTACTCTACCTACACACATTGGCAAATTGATCGTTATTTCTTTTCTAGAGTATTGGGTAGCCCTGAAAAGGGCTGTTTTTTTGAACTCCTGATGCACCTATCTAATGGTTGCACCGTCCTGGCCTGGCGCCACACACGCATCTTCTTCCCCAGTCTTCTTTCACCTTTCTTCTGGGGAGCGCAGAGGGAGGATGATTCGCTTCAACACCCCAATCCTCTGTCTCGGGAATATTGAACGACATCCTCTCTTCTCTTTTCTTTTCCTCTTCTTCCCTCTCTCTTCTCTCCTCCTCTTCCTTCTTTACTCTTGCTTCTTCTACTATAGCCTCCGCTGATAGTTCGTTTACTATGCGCCTGGCATATTCCAGGTGCATCTGGAGTTCTAACAGTTTCACTATTCTGCTATTCATTCTTGTGTTGATCAATCAACAAGGGTAGCTTGACTGCCCAGCGAGTTTCAATTTATACTGAAAGCGCGGACGTGATGGAAAACATCCCCTAAAAACATAAAATTCATCTTACCTAGATCATGACCAAAAAAAACAACAACAACGCGCGGACCTAAAAGAAACACTCACTCACTTTTTATGCTACCCACCACTATTATAAATTTTTTTATAAATCACTTCAATAGACTATCCACATACGCAAGGCAATCCAATCTAACCCCAAATATACACCTCAAACAGCCCCTACATCATTTTAATCTACTATCCTCACCAACCTACTTTATCACTTACAAACACAATCACACAATCACACAAACACATACCCTCACATTTTTTAAGAAAGAGTTAGTGTTTATTTTCACACTACTCTACCTACACACATTGGCAAATCGATGGTTATTTCTTTTCTAGAGTATTGGGTAGCCCTGAAAAGGGCTGTTTTTTTGTTTTGCTATGGCATTCTTTTTTAGTTTCTAAGAATGCGATGTCCTCTGAGGATAGACTTTCTGGCGATAGGTCTGCTTCTTCGGAAAGAGAAGAAGAATTCTTTGGTGTCGATACGACAATCGACAAAGCCTCTGTCAGCTTCAGGTTGCTGCTGTTGCTGTTGCTGTTGTTGCTGCTGTTGCTGCTGTCTCTGAAGTCTGTACTTCTCTGTCCATTCTTCTTTCTCCCTGTTCATTTCTTCTCTGAAGAGCTCTTCTATCAGGTCTTCAGTGATTTTTAACATTCTCACATTCTCTATTTCTTCTGGTTTCGGTATCAGACTGTGTCTGACCCTATGCAAATTCACGTAGGCTTCGTTGAGCTTAGCTAGTTTGGAGCACATCTTCTTAGGAGGATGAGTCGACAATGGATGGTTAGACTGGAAACAACCCCGGTTCTTAAAGTGAAAGCGCGGACGTGAAGGAAAACATCCCCCACACGGTTTTCGAGCCGCAACGTTCATGAGAGGGATAGTAAGAAATGAAAGAGCATCAATCCAACATTCTTATAGCTAAACAAACCACAAAGGCATTTTTTTCTAAACACAACATTTTTTATTCAAAAATCACTTAACACTAAACAACAACATTTTTAACAATAATCCAACACTATAACATCAAACAATTTTTTTTCAAATCACAAACATTTTTTTCTTCAATTACTAACTACTTTGAACAGGGCTGACAACGTTGTGAATGAAATTGTGATTTCCACTGTTGGAAATCATTAGGCCATTGTTGGACACTACGTTTCCTAGCTTGAGACAAAAGATAAGCATAATGGTCACAAAACCATCGATCTACTTTCACATCATTTCTAGCAGAAGAACGAGGATCAAAATGAGTCACTAAATGTTCTAAGGAATAGCCCAGGCTGCGATGATGCAGAAAATACACACAGTACTGTCCACACACCAAGGAATCTGTGCCTTGTAATTTCACATTATTGAATCGGGTGGTCTGAGCATTTCTTCTCATAAAGTCGATGATATCGTCTTCCAAAGGGGGCAATCCGTACGAATCAAAATATTCCACACATCCTTCTTGAGGAAAGTAGACGGCTACCCAGTGGGTTCCTGGGAGATGACTGTCGTCCGTGTTGATCACGTAAGCTTGATGGTCTTTAGGTTTGCGATGAGGGAGTTCATCTTTAGCACAGACGACAGGATTCCAAGAAGACGTATACGAACTGTGGTTCAAAAGGTAATAAAGTTCCCAGGTATCCATTGTTTTGTGTTTTTTCTTCACAGGTAATAATAAGTCGTCAATTCGATCCTGACTTTTTGCTTGAAAATGTCTGACGAATAAACGGTTATTCGTTCTGTTTCCTCACTCTGATTCAGGAGAGCTTCGATACGATGGATCTCTTGAGTGGTTAATGGTGGACAAGAATGTTCACGCAAGTCTTTATACCACTGGTGCAACACGTCTTTGTTCGAGATGAGACTCCAAGCTTCGTCCAGATACTCGTCCAATTTTTCTTCTTGACTTAACATTAGGCATTTATCGTGTTGAATTTGACTGGGATGATCGTTTTGACATCCATAGCAATTTTTCTTGATCAATTCCGTCATTTTGTCGACCAAGTGTTTGGCAAAACAGGAGACTAAATGGGCTTCTTGTTCTGGCCATCTCGATTTCATCATGATCACTTCTTCTTCCACAGTCTCCTCACATTTCATGTCCAAAGTTTCTCCACTAGGTAAAGAGGGATAACAGTCTTCCATGGCTTCTAATAATCTAGAATGACTTCTCTCAAACTGTTGATTTCTATGGTATTATCGAATTCGGCATACAGGATGACGTTGACTGTCGCTGGCAGTTTATCTGTAAACTGAAGTTCCACACGAATCTGGCCAGATTTTATAGGGTGGAAATGTCCCTCGTCGCTGCCTTGGTCTGGAGTGAAATCGAAAGCCCACAAAGCATAGCCTCCTGCATAATCTTCGTACTCAATGCCGTGACTGGTGTTGGTTCCTAACTGGCCGGTGGCTTCGTACAGGGACAAGTACGATCTCAAGTAATTCCCGTCACCAAATTTAGGTTCGAAAGGTCGGGTACACAAGGTCTTGCCATCGCGACTGACTTCGACTTTCTTCACGTTGAAGTGTTGAAAGTTGAAAGGATTTTGATTGAAGGCTCCGTTGAAGGCTGAATTCGAGACCATACCAAGGATTAAACGCTTGGGTAGCTGTCCTTGGAACAGATGATCTTCGGTTATGGATTGCAGTCCGCTGGGAATGGTGAACGTTTTCACTTCCACACGTCGTATGGGATACTTGGCGGTTGTTCTGCTCAACGTTTGACTGATGTCGTTACCCACTTTGGGTAACACTTCCACGCGTCGTACGTAGAGTTTGGCCTCTAAAATTGTGCTTTTAGGAGGCTTAGTAGGATCAGCAGCTATCAAATGGAAAGCGGCACTGCTACGATTCAGTCTCAAGCGGACATTGACCCCGTTCAGCAAATATTTCTCTTGCAACCACATGTCCAAATGCAAACGATCCATCAGTTCTAAACTTTTCTTGTTTATGATTTTGTCTGCTCTTGCCTCAAAGCTGGAATTGGATGTATCTGTTTTTTCTAACTTGCCCGCTTCGTCAGCTACCCACAGCACACAGGCATTGAGATGACTATCCTTGGCATCTATTCCGTACGTCAAGAGATTTTCCAAGTAGGCACGGTAAGGGTATGTATCCATGCTGCTGCTGACCAGTTTGTTATTCAAGTACAAATCCACTGAGCTGAACAAGGAATGCATGAAATTGTTGACGGGACCTATTTCGTCATCGTCTTTTACTCCATTGCCATCCTTATCTAGAACTTGGACTTTCAAGTACAAGTAACTGCTATTCAGATCGATGTAATCTTCGGGCTGTCCTTTGATTTCAAACTCGATGGGAGCGGAATCGGTCAATGAGGAGACGGGATTAAATTCCACCCATTGGGATTCTTGCATCGTCATCACGGTAGGGGGCATGGCAAACAGATCCAGTTCCGTCTTGGAACAGGCGCAAGACTCTCGGTGCATCATTTTGTTCTGTGTTTCAATAATCGAAAACGTCTAAGTCTCGAACGGTTCTTCTTTTCTTGGCCTTTCTCGCTTGAAGTCTGGTGAAAGGGTGTTTTCTTATTCGTCGTCTCTTTCTGCCTTGTCCTTGCTGAATGCCTGATTCGGTAGCGTGCAGGGCATTTATAGGTGTGTCTCGTCGACCCAAAATGTCTTTGCCCGTTTGCAGCAAGACATTTTTGCCTGCCCTCATGAAGGCTTCTTTAGGGTTTTGTTTGTCGATGATGACATTTTGGAGAAATTCTTTGCCTTGCGTCAGTGCCGCATCTTTCAAGGCGTGCAATCCGCGTGTCACCATCGGTTTCAACACTGGGGCCACCGAACGAAAGGCCGATTTTAACATGTCTCCTAAACCGTGTCCTCGTTGTCGAGCCACCCCTCGGTACACTGGATACATGACTTAAGAGTCGTGAGAGAACCGTTTTCGAAAATGGAGTTTCACCGTGACTTTTCCTTTGGTGAATGGAATATTTTGTCCCAAATCTCCTTTTATAGTAATGTTGACCGTGTCCAAATACGACTTGCTGACCGGCAAATAGTGAGGATGGACAAATTCGCGGTGGACGTGATAAGTGTTTCCACCTTCCTCGTCAGCGTTTGTGGCAGAATCCACTTTGAAAGGAATGACACGCAGTAACGGCACAGAGGTGTGTCCCACCACGTTGTATTCCACCACATCGGAGTACACGAACATCAAATTCAGTCCTTGGTTCAGTTCTACCGGGAAACGAAAATACTTGGCAAAAGAGTCGTTGTCATAAATGACTGATAATTCGGGGTTTTTTTTTTTGTTCTCCTATCTTCCTCATCTCCGTGTCACCGCCCAATATGTCAAACAATTCAGGACAAAATAAGAAAGACATGAATTTTCTGGACCCCTCAGAAAATTTCATCAGAAAGCGACGGGCTATTTTGTGGTATTCCAGGGTGACACTTTTTTGGACATTCCCCAAAGCTTTATGGAACACGCCATTAAACTTGGAGGCTATGGCGCTGACCAAATGATGACCACTGAAATAATAGCCTGGGAGAATGGACAAGTTGTAGGTCCACGTTTTAGTTTTGTCATCATAGGTTTTATTGCTATATGTGCCAATCTTATCCAACTCCTCTTGCAATGGTTTGTCATGAACTTCTACCTTAAAATAATTTTGATTGGCAATGACATTGAGGACTTGGGTCGGGTGAATCATTTCCACCAAAGCCACTTCCCAATGGGCTTCGTGATCTAAGGGGATGGCTTGAGGTAATTTAGCCGTGTAACAGCACAACGTGTTGTGGGGAAACACCTCCATGGAACTGTCACTGGGTAAGGTTAAGTAAAATTGGTTTTGGTGACTCATAATTCCAGAGTTCTGTGGCTGTCCGAGGGAATATTAGTGGATGTCAGAGGTGTGTCTCCGCCCAAAATGGGGTTCTGGTTGTGGTTGTTGTTGGAGTGGTGACTGGCACTGGCACAGGACACAAGGTTCCCGTTCGAGGAGAATTTCAGGGAGGGATTAGGAAGCAGGTAACCGATGCAACTGCTCAATAAAATGGTCCACAATTGTTTGTCTCCTTGTTGCAAACTCAAATTGGCAATGGCTGCCCCGATGACACAATACACCACGAAGATTTGGCAGAAAAAGACGATTTGCGTTTTAGGCACACGTTCTCCACACCACACCCACAAGGGTTGTTTTTGTAAATCTTGCACAGAAGAACTGGGTGAAGAAGTACTGGTCGACGTAGCTGCGTCTGCTGTGTGAAAGGGCATGATGGTCACTTCTTCTTTTTATAGTCGATGACTTGCGAAGCGTCGATCCAAGAATCGAAACTGGGTGGATATCCTTTCCAACGTACTTTGACTTCTTTGACACGTCGTTTGCCCACTTTACGGGTTCTGCGTTCGAGAATGCTTTCGATGTCGTACACGTCGTCTTCTTTTTTGGTGACACGTTGTAACTCGGGCAAATAAAACGTTCCTTTGAGTACTTCTCCGTTCATGTCTTTCAATTTATAGACGGCAGGATGACGGCCATGCACTCGTCCAGTGACGCGAAACAATTCGGTCGTCCAGTTAGGTAAGTAACCTTTGTCGAAAGTGCGTTTGGTTTTGCCAATGCGCACCTAATCTCCTACGGCCAACATTCCACTTTTCTTGGGGGCAGCCCTCGTCGGGGACGTACCAAACAGACGCTCGAACACCAGCACTTCGTTGTCGGGAGTCACGTCTTGCGGGGCACGTCCGATGCTTCGATGGTAAGATTGGTTGTACGCTTGCACCAGGTGCGGTAAGATGTCGATGTACTTCAGAGTGTGGTGATGCGTAAAATATTTCCACATGCGTTCTTTCAAAGTACGTTGAAAACGTTCCACGATGCTGGCTTTGGTTTCGGGATTCTCGGTGGTAAAAAAATGAATGTCACGTTTCTTTAATTCTTTTTGGAAAGCTTGGTTCAGAAATTCGGTGCCTTTGTCCGTTTGCCATCGAAGAGGGTGACGACCGCTTTGTTTCAACACCCGTTGCAGGGCTCGCACTAACTCGCTGCTCGATTTGGAAGTCAAGGGCACGACCCAGGCAAATTTGGAAAAGACGTCGATGACACAAAACAAATATTTGTAACCACGATTGTAGCTGGCTAAATGAGAGACATCGGCTAAATCGGCTTGCCATTGATGATCGATGCCTTCCACTCGGGTGCGACTTCTGGCAAACTTGCGTCGAATGGGTTTGTGTAAAGTGTAGGTAGCTTGTTCTTGTAACCATCGTTGCACTTGAGGTAAACGGAGACTTTTCAGTCGAGTTTTGGCAGCACGATACAATTTTTGAACTCCTGCGTAACCTGCAGGATGTGAGGGATCGTAGTAAATGCTGGCTAAGACTTTTTCCATTTTTTATTTTGTGTTGGCGTGTTAATAAGTCACCCACTCTTCGGTGATGCTACTTTGGGTGGGTCGAAAGGGTGGTTTGGAAACGGATTTACGTGTCCGATGGGCTACGGGAGTAGAAGTCGAAGGTAGTGGTGGTGGTGGTGGTGGTGGTGGTGGTGGCAATGGAATGGCTTTGGTCTTCTTTTCTTTTTTCGCTTCCGGTTTCCCTTCTTTCTTTTTCACTTCTGTCGAAGGAGGCGTGGACATCATCTTTTTAACCCAAGCTTTCATTTCTTCTCGTTGGGGTGTAGGGGACGGGGTCAACAAGGATGCTGCAATCTTACTCGAAATGGGAGCTGTTGACGGTGTTTGAAACACTTCGCGCATCTCTTCTTCCTCAGGTCTTTGTGGGGTAGCATCTCTGGTGACCCTTGGGGATGGTAGTGGTGGTAATGATGATGATGGTGCTGGACTTTTCATCAAGGTCTTAAAATCTTTTAGAGTGGGTAAAGCTGTTTCGTCTAAAGCTTTCTGGTGAAAGAGTTGCAGTCGTTGCAAGAGTTGACCGTACTTTTGCGATTTTTCTGTTTCGGACAAATCTTGGCGATCCATCAAGGACTGCAATTCGTGTTGTAACTGGGACATCTCGCTCAAATTGGGATTGGGAGGTAAATGCGGGGTGCGTTGTTCTTGCCACCGATGGTATTCCATCCATCGTTTGTAAGGCACTAAAGCTAGTTTTCGTCCTTCCATGGGGTTGTCAGGGGTCGATTCTGAGATCTTGGGACTTTCGAAGGCCTTTTTATCTTGCTCCCATCAGTCCTCCCAACATGGTTCCCAAGACTCCTTTCAGTATGGGGCCTAACAAGAGAGGCAAAATGCCTCCACGTTGAACCAACATCTTCTTTTTTTGACGAATGGGAATTTTCTTTTGAACCATTTGGCGAAGAACGTGACGATGTTTGCCTAAGCATTGTTTCTGGTGTTTGGACAAAGGGATCGTGCCTTTCAAAACGTTCAAACAACATTCGCACACGGTATCGATGACCTCTTTGGAGGCCGTTTGAATGAGTTTTTTTCGTAGGGGTGGAGAAGCTTTGGACAGGACAGATAACAGGTCCCCATGTTTGGCTAAACGTGGTGGCAGTCCTTTCCTTTTCTTTCCTTGGGGTTTTCTGGAGGGTGACATCTTTGAGTCTTTAGGAGCACCAAAAGAACACTGATACCCTACTTGGTCACAGGCCTTTTTTATACTGGAACGCGTCGCCACTGATTGTCTTTACGGCGTATCAACTTCATGACAGGCATGACACGTCGTGCAGGGGTACGTAACGGACTAAATCGAGTCAGTTCTTGCTTGGACAAATCCAGTAAACTTTGTAACATGCCCGATCTTTCATGGACTTTGATTTTGGGAGAAGGTAATTTGTGAGCAGCAGCCACTGCCGCTAAATGGGAAGGTCCTGCCACTGGGGAAGTTCTTTTGGGGGTCATCAACGGAGAAGTTCTTGGTGTGATTAACGTCTCCAAGTACTCTTCAGTTCCTGGTGACATCAACGGAGAAGTGGATAAACGTGAGGCTGTCGGAGACACAGTCACCGCTGTGGCAGGTCGTGGTTTGCGAGTGTAAGGCTGCGTCCTGGCCGCAGTGCCTCTCTTGCGACTAGTTTTCTTCTGTGGACTTTTCCTTTTCTGAGGACTTTTTCTCTGTTTCTTTTTCTGGGGGCTTCTTTTCTTTTTTCGGGGTGGTGTCTGGTAAGAGGAGGGTCCCGCCACTGGAGAAGTTCTTCTCTTTGGGGACCTTGTCTTTTTCTTCTTGGGGCTTCGTTGAACTTTTGTCTTAGGGATAACTTTGGGGGCATTAGGATCCCATCTTAAGAGTGAGCGAATGATGACCCCTCCTAGAGTACCGCTCCCTCCAGGTTTCAAAATGATTTGTTTTTTGGTTTGAGTGTCGATGCGGGGATCGGCCAGTTGGACCAAAGCAACTTTGTTTCGATCGAAAAAGCGTTGGGTTTGATGAGGAATCTGAATGATTCCTTGGAGTAATTGACGTGCCGTCACCGTAAACCATCGTAAGACTTCTTTGAGACTAGCTTCTAAGACACGAGCTCGTGTTTGTGGATCTTTTTCTCGACTGATGCCATACAAGGCACGAATCAATTTGACGGGAAGATGCGACTGAAGGGACGTCATGTTCGCACTGAGTGTGAGACAGACGAAAAAGGGTCTGAGTTTTTTATAGATTTTTTGATGGGGAGTGAAATGAAGTCGAGGACGGAGACGAGTACAGGACAGGCCCTCCGTCTTGGCACCAGTGGTGAAACAAGTGGGTACGAAATCGCAAATCCTCGGGAGTGGTAGGTTTCAAATCGACGAGTAAATAGGCGTGTGGCGTTTGAGTGGCATCGTCGTACGCCTGAGTCAGCCAAGGCATTCCTAACTGTTTGGCTAAGACTTGCACTTGCAATTTATCTCGAGGGCTTTTAAACAAGACCACGTAATGCGCATTGAGACTGATGGTGCGATGGGCTTTACTTTGTTGAAACAAATTTTGGGTGATGTAAACGACACTGGCATTACGGTGATGCTCTTTGCGCGTGAACCACAATTTAATTTCTTCTTCGTCTTCTCCTAACATGTCGTCGAAAATGACCAAATGGGTTTGACGGGAGTCAGAGACGATGCCGTCGTCTTCTTTAGGAATGCCTTCCACAAACACGATGGAATTGCCTTGACTTTCTCGCAAGAGGCTGTACGCCGATTGCCACTCTTTGTAACACCACACGATCCGTTGAGGGGGTCGATCGATCAAATGATGTTTATGTTCGATCAAACGTTTGACGAATTCGGTTTTGCCTGAACCGCTAGGTCCAGCAATGAGCATGTTAAAGGGATGGCGAAGATACAAAGCCTCCCAACTGGCACGATCTAAGTGTTCGTCGATGACTTTGACAGTAGAGGAAGAGGGAGCAGAGACAGTAGAGGTAGCCATGGTGTGAGAAATGTCACTTGTGACACGAAAACGAACAAGACAAGAGTTTATATACTTTTTCAGAACACGTTTATTGAATGTTTTTTTCAAACATGAATACGAAAGACAAAAATACATAAAAGCCAAAGGCTTAAGTACAAGGATAAAAGGCACATGATAACGATGAACGTGGAATAAACACAAGTGTCTGTACAACATGTTTTGGGTAATGTTCTAACCAGTTCTATAGTAGGGGGTAAGGTCACACAAGTGTCCTCCCGAAAGGGTCTTTCAGGTCTGTCCACGACAGTCCTGTCCTGGGTGACGGGTTCTTCTGGCACCGTCACTAACACGGGTTGAAAAGTAACTTTTTTCCTTGAACAACTCTCGTGCATACTGGGCCACTTCTTGGGTCCAAGTCTCAAAATCCCATTCTTTCCAGGCACGGACATCTGTCCAATGGGGATGTAAGTCACAAGCTACACACACATCGTCATACACGTCTTGGGTAGCTAAAAGTTGACGAATCTTTTTTTCCCGTAGAGGTCGAGAAGTATCCAGATGAAAACGCAAGGCTTTGAGCAAAAGGAGTTTTTCGTGACCATTTAAGGCCATTGAGGTGGTAAGTACTGATCGTAAAGAGTCCACAAAGAATCGGCTGGTAAACGAAATCCCAGAAAACAAGTCACTAAGACACACACCACTTGTCGTCCCAAATTGAATGGATACAGTTGTTGTAATAATTGATGGTAATGATCCACGGTTTGAATATGGTCATTGAGTTCCTTCCACGGAATCTGTTGGATGACATGTGACATAAGTCGTGGCATGGCAGCCTGTTTTTATAGTCTCTTTGTTTCGGAAACAATACACGTACTTTCTAGCCAGAGATCTTCGTTCTCCAGTAGGGAATCTAAATCTTGCATACTGTAACCGAAACTTCAGAGTTCGTTTAGCAGTTTCCTCTTCCGCTAAGTAGATTCCACGTAAAATATGTTGATAATCCTTTAACTTGTCTTCCTCAATGTATTGCTGTAGGTGAATCTCGAAGTAACCAAAATAATGAACATTTCGATCATTCACTAACTCAAAGTGTTGAACAAGGTCTGACCACTGAAACAATTTCTGACGAATCAGTTCTCTTATACCATTCAGGTACCAGTGGTTAAAGATCTGGTGACGTAACGGATGCAATTGTTCTTTACGTTTGACTTGTATTTTCACCAGCTCTCGGTAAATGCGTTCTCTCAACTCCACAGGCAAAGTACGAATGTTCTCTAGCAAAGTATCCATGAATAGGTCATACTAAATCCTCTTTGGTCTGACACAAGAAATGTACTCTTTGCACAAACATGGTTTCACTTCAGTGTCAAATTTAAATCGTTGAGTCACTAATCTACACATTACAATTCGTTCAGAAGTTTCCTCTTTCACTAAGTTGACATTGTGTTCAAGATGTTGGTAATTCGTTAACTCTTCCTCTGGAATTCGATGCAGTACGTTTACAATGATGTAACTACAATCGTCCATACCAAACCAATCCTTTTTAAAACTAGAGGATCGTTGATCAATGTCCGTCCGATGGAACACTTTCAATTGAATCAATCCTTGTATAGCCTTCAGGTACCAGTGGTTCAAACACCGGTGACGTAACGGATGCAATTGTTCTTTACGTTTCACTTGTATTTTGACCAGCTCTCGGTAAATGCGTTCTCTCAACTCCACAGGCAAAGCACGAATGTTCTCTTGTAAAGTATCCATGAACAGATTATTATAGTAAGAAGTTACTTCAATGTCTCGGTCCCACTAAGGGTAAGTAATGGCAATTCGGTGACCATCGAGCATGTTCAACGTAGGCCGAATCTTGCGGTTCCCAGTGGTGAAGTGTCACATCGCAACTGAAGCACCTGACTTTATCTCCTTCGCCCAAGTAGAAAAATCCGGCTCTGGCTAATTCTTCGGGGGTCGGTCCTCCCAGATACTTAGGCCATTTTCCTTTGAACGATTGAAGACGATTTTCAAAGTCGCAGTATTCCGACAAACGCACAGGAAACGAATATTCGTCTTTCACAGGTTCGTTTCGATGAGGGTTGAGTGACATGGGCAGGAGTTTGCTCAGGGCTGGATGACATCCGTAGGGAGGTAAACGTGAAGGTCGACATTCCCCTTTAAACCCGGTAAAATGTCTAAGAGGACGAGCGGCATCGCTTTCGCATCCCTCAGGTTTGACACGCACAGCATCACTTTCCATGACAGGGGCAGTGAGAACAAAGTTCCCATGATGCTTTACGGCATCGCTCAGGTCACAAGGTACAGCATCGTATCCATCGCAAGGCTCACAATCGCACTCGTCTGCAAACTCCGTTACGCAATTACAATGGTAACCACATGGACAATCGCAGTTTCCTTCCGGACATTTTCCGTCGCAATGCCTGGGTCTTATCCATCCAGTATTAGTCACACTAGAGGAAGATACAACTTTTTTACAATCGCCAAACTGGAACGATGTCTCTTTCAAAGTATTCATCTTGTTCGTTCGGTCTTGGTAGTCCCAATGAACTATCGATCTTGTCTAGGGTTCCTTTTTATATACAGACCAATACCGACGTGACCGTACGGTAAGGTGAAATGATTGGGAAGACGCACTCGCTTCTGGTACACGATTTGATAGACTTTTTCCAAGGGTCGACTGACGATGTGGTGAGTGGGTAAACGTACAATCTTGTTCGGTTGATAGGTGGTCACTTTAAAGTTTCCATCCTCTCGCGATTGCAAGGCTTCTTTCAATACCCCAAAGTTGACCACTCGACTGGTACGATAATTCAGAGTCAGTCCTTTCACTTTGCACGTCGTGTGCACTTCTCCTTGTTTGTCCCGGTATTCGTAGCCGTAATTTTTGGGACCGCCACTGACGAAACTTAGAATCTTGTCGTCGGGATGCTCGTCTGTCCAGGCTCCTAAACGGTCTCCTTCGATGTTAGGGTGATGTTGAATCGGGTGATGGATGTAAATGCAACTGTCCGTGTCAAAGTACAGGACGCGTTCTTCTAACAGTTCTAAAGCTTCGTACAATTTTAAGCGAGCATGAGCTGTCACGTAAGCCGCAATGATGACATTTCCAAAAGGGTCGTCTTGTACAAACTCCAGATCTTCTTCGTAATTGACCAAGATTAAATTCTCTCGAACGACGTCCACGTATTTCATGTATTTGGTTTTGTCGTGAATCATCTGGAAGTAGCGGGAAGGTTCTGTCAAATATTCCGTCTTGGGTAAACACGGTCGTTGTGCCATTTTACCCCACAAGCAATTTAACATCACTTTGGCAAACGATCGCCTGCCTTCGTTTTTCTCGATGTGGTCTAAAGTGATGCCTTCTTGTTCGTAGTATTTCTCTTTGAATTTTATTTGGTGTTCGGGAGTGTGACACCAGGAAGGATAGCCGCTGGCTTCTTGCTTCAGTTTCAAAAAGGCATCCACGTAGTCTGCGAAAATTCCTTTCTGCGTCGGGTCACCCTTGTGGTATTGTTGTGTCTTGGGAAAGTGGCAAATTTCGTACACTTCTAACAGTTGGTATCCCATGTCCATAGCTTTGAACAATTCTACGCTGACCCAGGTTCCCGTCAAGGCCCGTTCTTCCTGGCTGTGATAGCAAGGTTGGTCTTGGTTGCACGTTTCGGCACAAGTACGGCACAAAGGAAACATCAGTTTGCCTTGACAATGGTGAGGTAAGACGGGATGGTATAGGTTCGTGGGAGGCAAAACTTTACACTTGATCAAGCCTTCGTATTGTCGAATGTTTTTCAGGTCGATGTGTTCCGTCAGCAATTGCGGGTGCCCTACAGGAAAGCGACAATATTTGCACACGTAGGGATACAGCGAACACACGTCCAAGTATTTGATTTCTTCTCCTTTCTCTTCGTCGGCTTGGTACAGCAAACAGGTGGCATTGGTCCTTCCTCCGTACAAACTATCCCTCGGGTTCAACGGGTCCATGAACTGGTAACTTTCCACGAGGCGTTTAAACTCGGGATCGGTTTTCATACGGTGATCGTACTCGTGTTCCCACATTTCCACCACTTGGTATCCTTGCTGTTCTAACTTTAGGCGTCGCTGACAAGTGTCCTGGTACAAGTCTTCCATGGTTCGTTGCAAAAACTGATTTTTAGTGCCACGGTCAGGGTAACAAACAGGACATCCGTGAAATAAGCAACCGTTAAACTCGTACACGATCTTGGGGTTTTCTAAGTCCCAGCCATCGACCGAATACGTTCCGATGGTCTTTTCGCCCCCTCCGTTGCGGGCATGCTGAATCCACTTGTCTTCCTTGTCGCACAAGTAATGTAACCAACGTAGGGCTTTGACCGAGTATTGACGTTTGACAAAGTGGGTCGTTTGAGGACTGATGACAGCCACGGTCTTTTCAGGCATGAATCGTTGTCGATACACTAAGGAACACGCTTTGGCAATGGTGCAAGCTTCTTTCAAAGGATCGACCCCTCCGTGTTCCATGAACAGTTCTCGAAATTTTCCACAGCAACGCCGTAAAATGTCCACGTCGGAACGACAATACTTTAGCATTTCTTCCTGAAAGTCGAAAGGGTCCGAGGCGTGAATCTGGTACCAAGCGTAGAAAGCTTCTCGTTGTTCGGTACGCATGTTGTCGGGGTCGTAATAGTGAGCCTCGGGCAAATGGGGTAGAACGGCATGTTGATTGACTTCCGTATTGAAAAAGTGTGGAAAGTACCCTTTAGCCATTTCTGTCATTCCAAACGTTTTAGGCATTCGACTCAAAGGCATGGCCAAGTAACTCATCGAATCTTTAAACTGCACTTGTCCCACTTGCATGAAAATGATTTTGGCTCCGTTCAAAGTCACTTTAGGACGCTCGGTACCTTGTTCCGTATAGTATCTGAGAAGAAACTGTCCATCGTATCCGGAGAAATTGTGAGCCATCACCGTGGCATGACGATGACAATCTCGGTAACGCTCGATGTCCTCTTGGCTCCACGTCTTGTCGATGGGGTCTAAGACCCATTGGGCAAAATCGGCTAACGTGTTCGGTCCCCAAAAGATTTTTTCACGTCCTCCAGGAATCTTGCTGCAGTGAGGGCAATGACTGAAGATAGGTTCTTGAATGCACTTCTCGCACGCTCGATGAGCCACGCAGAAATTAGGAGTGTGAATGCCGGTCTCTTGCATGCATTCGAAATCGAAAAAGATGAAATTGCCTGTCTTCTTGTGACCGTCCTCTTTCTCTGGTGGGGGTTGGTATTTTTGCACGTAACATTCGTGTTCCAAGTCCACGATGTGGTGACAAATGTGACATTTTTTCTTTCCTGAACATATGTGTGCCTTGGTATTATTGGTACGTATGCCTTGTCCACACACCGGGCACAATCTCAGCAGTTGACAAGCGCATTTTTTCTGTGAACCTTGCGTCTTCAAATGTTGTTGGTAACAGGTAGGGCTGACAAACGTGCGCAGACAAGTTGAACAAGGCACTGGTTCTTCGCTCAGACAGGGTTGAGAGGCCAAACATCCTGAGCATTTCCATCCATAATGTTTGTGTTGCTCTCGATTATTATAACCATAGTCACATTTCTCACAGTAATATCTGTATCCCAGGAATCCAGTGATACTGGTAATGGTATCGAAATGGTCATCGTGATGATAAAGGTGAATGTATTTTCCGTCCTTAAAATCTTGGCCTCGAAACAATAGAGGCCCGCGCATTTCTTGAGGGTGCACTTTCAAGGTGTAGCGTGGAGCTAGGACATCTTGCAATTTTTGCATCTCGGGAATGCCACAGGGTGTGTCTTTGGGCAATCCGGCTTGTTGTAACAGGAGTTCTGCTTCGTTTAGTTGTTTGGCTCGCTCGGAACGTTGAATAGTGTTCCAGGTTCTTTTCCATTCTACCGTGTCGTTCTTGTTGGCATAGGTTCGTCCCACCACGATGGCACGGGCTAAACACATCTGGTCATGAGGGTTGTTAATTCGGACGAGACTCGTTTTGGTGTTGCGAAGATCGTCCACCAATAACATCTTTTTGCGTCCTGTCCCTTGAGGAGGAGAGACGTGGGTCATGTCCAGTGTGGCTTTACCATCGGTGATGTCAAACTGATCATTAGATTGTTGTACGTGTTGAATCTTGTCCATGACTTTGGAAGCAGTCAATTCTGCAGGGGTGCTAAACTCGATCCAAACAGGGGATTTCAAACCGTCGTGTTGTATGGAAAGTCTCAAGCGATCGTCTTCTTTGGGTTGACATTGTCGCTTGAGTGCAGTGAGCAAAGAATCCCACACCTCAGTGATGAACACTTCTGCTTTCTCTAACGGTACTTCAGCCTTGAAATCTTTAAACTTCACCGTGTATTTGTAAGCCGTGGTTCTAAATTTTCTAGAGGAGCGCTTTTCTGTCTCTCGAATGGAATAGTATTTTTCAGGGTTAACTAAGGGTGGTGAACTTGGTTTAGAGGTTTCGGATTCTGGTTCACTCATGTCCTCTTCAAAATCACTGGCATGAATTTGTGCCAAGATTTCAGCCCTGGCACGAGGCGATAGATCACGTTTCTGCCTCTTACTTTCTTCTTCTTTCTTCTCGAATGAATGGGATCGTTTCATCTTGAAAGCAAAAAGTCAAATGACTCAAGTTCAAACACCATAAACTACTTTATAGTCATAGCAGACCAGCGTATATAAAAGGGTGTGTGTCTTGTCCTTTCACTATTCATTTCACTCTCAAGCCGAGCACAACGATGGAAGAGACTAACCAGATGGAACGTTTCGTCAGAGCTTTGCGAGGGGTCATTAGAAAATTCTCTTCAGACCAGCCTACGGACTACTCTCCTTCCTTTAGAGATAAAAGTCAAGATACTTGCTATATCTGTCAGAAGAAAGGGCATTGGTCTTCAGAGTGTCCAGACCGTCAAAAAAGAACAAAAACAGGGACTAAAAAAGACAAAAGTCAAGATACCTGTTATTATTGTAAAGAAAAAGGACATTGGTCTCCAGATTGCCCAAAAAAGAAACAAGAGGAGTCAGAAGAAAAGAGGAATTCTTCAGAAGAGAGGGATTCTTCGGAGGAAAAGAAGGATTCTTTGAGGAAGAAAGAAGACAGGTGAAGAAAAAGAAACAGGAGAAAAAAAGAAGAAGGGAAGAAAGCGAGGAGGAAGAAGAAGAGGAAAAGAGTGTGACGGTGAAGAAATTCAAAAAACAGAGAGACTAAACAAGGAGAAAGAAGAAGTCAATGAACTTTTTATTAAAGTGTTGTGTTGTGAATTGTGAATTGGATTGTAAAAAATGGAGAAAAGAATAAATTAATGATATAAGGTAAGTGTCTTTGAGTTTTGATTTTAAAATAAGAAGCTACACTCACGCACTCATACACAGACACGTACTATAAGGTAAAATGGGTGGGATTTTTTGAGTTATTGGCAAATTGAAATTGTATTTCTTTTCGAGAAATGTGGGTGGCCCTGAAAAGGGCCTTTTTTCTTTATGGTGCAGGGGTGAGTTTAAGCAATCAACTTTAACTGCCTTATGCCTTTGCCACGGCCAAGGCCTACTTCTGGACTGCGTAATGTTGATGATGATGATAATGATTGGGTTGAAATCACTAAGGGTGGTACGGTAGGCTTAGTCACAGGGTTGACGTGTTTAGCTCGGGAAGGTCGTATTCTCTTCGGTCGTGATAAAGAAGTCTGATACATTTGTTTCAGACTTCTTAACTCCGCTAAAATGTCCAACAGTACCGTGACCGTTTGATTTTCACCCTCTTGTTTCTTTGCTGCTGCTGCTGCTACTTCTTCTTGCTGTTGCTGCTGTTGTTTTTTTCTTACCTCTTCTTCTTGTTGCTGTTGCTGCAGGAGAAAAGCCTGTTCCGCTTCCTTTTGTCGTTGTATAAATTTCTCCAATTCTTCTTTCTGTCTCTGTCTAAAATTTTCCACTTGCGGTAATGAAGAAGGTAACGAAGGTTCCGGAACAAATTCTTGCGAGGAGAGAAAATCCACAAAATCCCAATTCACCTCTTCTGAAAGTAAGTCCGGGTTCCCTTGGGCGGTCTCCCCTGTTTGTGCACCCCATTGGATCGTTTTCTGAGTTTCCGTCATGTTGAATCACTGTCGCATAGATTGACTGCACACAAGCGCTAGCGAATCTATATAGACTAAGTGACGTCACAGACTGCTCTCTTCGGATTGGATGCGGGCTGACTGAATTCTGTAACGCGTGTTCGGATTGGTGAATGAACTCAATCCGTTTCAATCCTTTCTGTCCCTATAAATAAGCGCAGTTCACTGCATTGATTCACCTATTGTCGGAGCCTCAACATGTGGACCGACGTTGAATCTTCAACCCTTGTGTCAACAATGATGTTCAGGACGGACATGCTCATGTATGTCCGATCCAAGTGGACCGTTGTCCACAGGACCAACAGCAGCCTGTGGATAAGAAGAGTCTATATAGAGAGACAAGGTTGCCTCAAGAGGACTCTGATGTATGGCCCTGCTGTAAGACGAAGTTTGAGGAAAAGAAGATGTCGCAAATGCCCTTTATGCTAAGGGCATATTAACATAAACCAAAGGCCCTTTTCAGGGCCAGCCATATATCTCGAAAAGAGATAGCCTTTGAATTGCCTACCCCTTTTTTTAAAAAAAATTTTTAAAAAAAATCCCATGTTCCATTCCCTTTGTCCCTAAACAAGCCCAAACTCTATTCCCCATGTTAAATTCCCCTTGTACGTAGAGTGGCCCACGATTTATTGCCATGTTAAATTCCCCTTGTACGTAGAGTGGCCCACGATTTTTTGCCATGTTAAATTTCCATTGTACGTAGAGTGGCCCAGGGGTCCCTGTAATGCTAATTCCCATTGTACGTAGGGTGGCCCCTTTCACTACTACCCTCCCTTTCCTTTCATTTATAATAAGAACACTGTGACCTTGAGACTGTTCATGCACAATATGGCTGTTGGAAAGAATATGGAATTTGTCTCCTGAGTCTAGTTGAAGGCGTTCGCTGGAAGATAAATGAATATAGCGTTTGATGTAGTGCATGAGCCCTGGCATAGGTGTGGTTGATTCCATACGTGGAGGACGAAGATTCATTATGATTCTTTGCTGTGATCAGGATCACTAACGATAGAAAATGAGTGAAAACAGTGTTTGCCGGTGTTATCACCACAGCGTTTGTCCGGGTATTTATATTACTCTCCTGTAAAATTTGTATTGATTAAGTCTGGGTCTAAACATTAAAAGCTACGCTCATTGTACATACACATTTACTAATGCATCAAGCACCATTCGGCTATCCACTGGTTTGCAAATGACGACCTCTCTTTTTGACCGTGACTGAAATGTATTTTTGGAAGAATTTTTTTTTTATAAAGCTAACAATTAAGATAAAATTAATCTAATTATATCAACTTATTTTGCTAGATGTTCGTAATGCTATTGGATGTTGAGTAACAAATCAGGGTCAATTTAAGATCTTTCGTAATTTTCGGCGTTGGTGGGTATATTAATCAGTTTGTGATAAGAAACTGTACCCTTTCTCCCACATTCCCTTTCAGTGAATAAGTTCACCAATACCTTACTTAATACTGTAAACCCTTTTCCAGAAAGAGTTATTTTGTCATATATAAATATATCTCATGTACTAACTGCTTGTTTATCATGACAAAACATAATATTAACGCTTTGAATTGGTGTTTATCACCTACCAGCGTATCAGTTGGTTTCAGTTTCATTATGAAAAAAAACCCAAAGAAATCATATCTCAAAGTTTTCCTCAAAACCAGTGTTCAATTCACACAGTTGCAGCAATGGTAGAAGCAGCGACCCATTCAACCAATCCACAAAGCAATGAATCATGGCAGACGTTGCTTGGTGAATCGCAAGTAAGGAATCATTCCCCAATTCTCTACATCGTCTATTATTTTAGAGAACAAAGACGATTCCCAAATTTTGTACCATATGAAATAAATGAGTACGTGTTTTTTTTTCATGAAAAGAGATTTTGAGATTCTGAAACTAAAATCAGAAGTCTCTTTGATGAAGTTGGAACAATAGACAAGGGCATCATACTCAGATTAAAGGGTGTATGAGAAAGCGTGCATACGTTTGAAAAGGTCAAACGCTGCAAGAGAACATGACGATCGAATATATTTAATGAAGATCATGCAGCTAAGAGCCGACGAAAGGCTTCTTATGTAAGCGGTCAGGAAAAGCGATGCACATATTTCAGAGGTTACTATTTGGGATATAGTGATTTCAGATGCACATTGCCAGTCACCATGCTATAAGAAGCCTCAACAAGTTTAAACGAAAAGTTGAAGAGAAAGCAAGTAGAAGGAGAGACGATCTAATCTGATGCTTACTACGAAATCATGGAAAAGTGAACTTGAATTGCTTCAGTACATTATAACTGCTATCTTCCTTAACCAAGAGGTTGTAAAGGTAACTAACCTGACAGAAATGCTTGAAACGCTCATGAAATCTAGAGGGATCCTAGGACTGAAAGCATCAGCCAAGAATCATGTCTTTGGAAAACAGAAATCTGGGCTAGGTTACAGCCTTCACATATTCCCAGACATAAAGACAACATATTAAACAAAGTGTTCATTTGCACTCTTACAATAAGGGGTATCTTCTGGTATTATTACCAACACACATGTTTACAATGTAACAATAAGGGGTATGATATGATATGATTACCAACACAAATGTTTACAATGTAACAATAAAGGGTATGATATGATATGATTACCAACACAAATGTTTACAATGTAACAATAAGGGGTATGATGTGATATGATTATCAACACACATGTTTACAATGTAACAAAAAGGGGTATGATATGATATGATTACCAAAACACATGTTTACGATGTAACAATAAGGAGTATGATGTGATATGATTACCAAAACACGTTTACAATGTAACAATAAGGAGTATGATATGATATGATTACTAACACACATGTTTACAATGTAACAAAAAGGGGTATGATATGATATGATTACCAACACACATGTTTACAATGTAACAATAAGAGGTATGATATAATATGATTACCAACACACATGTTTACAATTTAACAATAAGGGGTATGATGTGATATGATTATCAACACAAATGTTTACAATATAACAATAAGGGGTATGATGTGATATGATTATCAACACACATGTTTACAATGTAACAATAAGGAGTATGATGTGATATGATTACCAAAACACGTTTACAATGTAACAATAAGGGGTATGATCTGATTACCAATACACATGTTTACAATGTAACAATAAAGGGTATGATATGCTATGATTACCAACACAAATGTTTACAATGTAACAATAAGGGGTATGATATGATATGATTACCAACACACATGTTTACGATGTAACAATAAGGAGTATGATGTGATATGATTACCAAAACATGTTTACAATGTAACAATAAGGGGTATGATCTGATTACCAATACACATGTTTACAATGTAACAATAAAGGGTATGCTATGATTTGATTACCAACACACATATTTACAATGTATCAATAAAGGGTATGATATGCTATGATTACCAACACACAAGTTTACAGTGTAACAAAAAGGGGTATGATGTGATAACTAACACTTATGCTTACAAATCAACACTCACAGTCTTAAAACGTAATGTTAACGTTCAAATTAATAAGATAATCACAGCAGTTGTCGTTATCATTTCATGTCACTATTATTAAAGCGCCACACTTGTCACTCACAACACTCACAAACTCACAAAATCACTAACAAACATGGATGAATGAGGAAAATGGAAACTAATCAGACAATGTATGAATATGAGGTTTATTAGTATAGTGACACATTTTCTATAGCCTATGTATCGAGTCAATTTTTGCTATTGTTGTGGATGAACATGCTCCTGTCTATTTAGATATTGGTCTGTTCGAATGAGTGTTGATGTGCATGTGTCGGTTTGTAGGAACCAGTTTTCTTCACCATATCATATCCATTGCTTTATAAAGTAATCTCTAAGAATGGTTGTTGAAATATAAATGTTTGTTTTGTAGCAATCATCATGCCACTTTTAACGTCAACACACTGTATGTATTTTTGTGTATGTGTTTGGTTTTAACAATGTGTGTTAGTACTCGTACCATAAAATAACCCTTGAACTCTTTACAATAGTTTTTTTTTAAGTTTGTGTGTGCGTGTGTGTGTGTGTGTGTGTGTGTGTGTGTGTGTGTAATTACGAATCTGTGTTAACATCAAGCGATATAACTTTCCTTGGTAATATACATTAGCTTGTAACAATGAATGTTGGATTAATTGCATGGGTATTTGTTTATTATTTTGTAAGAGTTGGCTTAGCAATTTTATTCCGATCCCGTTTGAGAGTGTTTATTTGAAAGAATGCGTGTTAGTCCTTATAACATAACATATCATGCTCTACCTATCCATAACTATTCGCTGTATTAAAGCTAATCAGTCCAATCGTCCTATCACTATATACATATTGTCAATGCGGAATTCCAGAGTAGAGTCCTCGTATCATGAAACAGTAAATGTTGAGAATGCGTGATTCTGTAAAGAAATGAATTCAAATCATAGATGTGACTAAAAACGAGATAATGTTTTTATTTAAAAACTGCAGGTACTTTACTCTAGGTTTATAAATATATATACTATAGAGGACATAATTCCCCTTACGTTCTAAAATATTTTTAGAGTCCATTGTTGTGCATCAGTAAGCAAGCTGACGTATACAGCAGTCAAATGGCGATATTAATTAGTGATATTTGAACATGCGTAGTGTCTATACAGACAATGATGTATGCACATGTGCAATAATTAAAACTGATTACGATTCTATGTGCTTTTATCGTGACGTCTAGGCGTCCAATTTGTCATGCCTATGAACGGAGTCATAATCATCGCAGTCTTGGCACTGGTCATACTAGTTATCCTCATCATCGTCGTTTTCGATAAATCTGCTCCGTCTACTGCGTTTTTGATTCAGTTTCGAATTATGTACATTAAAATATTGCCGTCTATATACTTTTTGTTTGTCGTATTTTGCACTCAGTTTGTTTATAGTGAGACAGCGCGGAACTGCTACACCATTGGGCCAAAGGTTTCGCTTTCTATTATTTGTGTTTCTTATTTACCCTTGCTATTAAATTTCGTCCATTCCTAATATATAAAGATTATTTGTGAAACAAAATTCTGGTATGGACGAGCTGTTAACTACGAAAACTGGGCTCTTGAGAGGAGTATCAGTTTGATCTTGTACTTTCTCGCTCTGTGGTAAATGCGTTTGTCGTTTAGTTGATGTTTGTTACACGTTGTCAACTTTGTGGCATTGGCTTCAGTAGCATCGAGTCGAGACATTATCAAAATTGTCAGTAGTGTGAATTCTGCTTGATGCAAACATTTAAAAAGCTTCAAGCACCATGAATTAAGCTTCAACATCCGAAACAAGTATTTTTTTAGAGTAGATTGCAAGGTGGTGTTTTTCTTTTCTTGTTTATCAAATTTATCATCTTTCAACTGAAATAGTTCGATCTTTATTTCGTTAACGTTTGTTGTTATGTTGTGCATATCAGCTTTGCATTTCGGCCAATGTAAATTAATTTGAAGTGGCATCACCACTGTCTTTACGCATCGGCTTGAAGTAGCATCACCGCTGTCTTAACACATCGGCTTGAAGTAGCATCACCACTGTCTTTACACATCGGCTTGAAGTAGCATCACCACTGTCTTTACACATCGGCTTGAAGTAGCATCACCACTGTCTTAACACATCGGCTTGAAGTAGCATCACCACTGTTTTTACACATCGGCTTGAAGTGGCATCACCACTGTCTTTGCACATCGGAGTAATGGTGTTCTTGCTGTTGTTGATCTACAGAAAATGTGTTCTATTTCAGATCGATCTCCATTAGTAGTGAAGTGGGATACTATAGGGTCTATGGGATTTATCATTAAAAAGACCCCTGGGACAATATAGGGTCTATGTAAATTTAACATGGAGAAAAATCGTGGGACAATATAGGGTCTATGGGAATTAACATGGCCAAAAAACCCTGGGACTATATAGGGTCTATGTAATTTTAACATTAACCACCCTGGGACAATATAGGGTCTATGTAAATTTAACATGGCCAAAAAACCCTGGGACTATATAGGGTCTATGTAATTTTAACATTAACCACCCTGGGACAATATAGGGTCTATGTAAATTTAACATGGTCAAAAACCCCTGGGACTATATAGGGTCTATGTAAAATTGAAACAGGGAGGGTCTCTATTTTTTTAAAATAAAAAATAAAATATAAGAAGGGGTAGGCAATGGAAAGACTATCTCTTTTCGAGAAATATGGCTGGCCCTGAAAAGGGCCTTTGGTTTATGTTAATATGCCCTTAACATAAAGGGCATTTGCGACATCTTCTTGTCCTCAAACTTCGTCTTACAGCAGGGCCATACATCAGAGTCCTCTTGAGGCAACCTTGTCTCTCTATATAGACTCTTCTTATCCACAGGCTGCTGTTGGTCCTGTGGACAACGGTCCACTTGGATCGGACATACATGAGCATGTCCGTCCTGAACATCATTGTTGACACAAGGGTTGAAGATTCAACGTCTGTCCACATGTTGAGGCTCCGACAATAGGTGAATCAATGCAGTGAACTGCGCTTATTTATAGGGACAGAAAGGATTGAAACGGATTGAGTTCATTCACCAATCCGAACACGCGTTACAGAATTCAGTCAGCCCGCATCCAATCCGAAGAGAGCAGTCTGTGACGTCACGTAGTCTATATAGATTCGCTAGCGCTTGTGTGCAGTCAATCTATGCGACAGTGATTCAACATGACGGAAACTCAGAAAACGATCCAATGGGGTGCACAAACAGGGGAGACCGCCCAAGGGAACCCGGACTTACTTTCAGAAGAGGTGAATTGGGATTTTGTGGATTTTCTCTCCTCGCAAGAATTTGTTCCGGAACCTTCGTTACCTTCTTCATTACCGCAAGTGGAAAATTTTAGACAGAGACAGAAAGAAGAATTGGAGAAATTTATACAACGACAAAAGGAAGTGGAACAGGCTTTTCTCCTACAGCAACAGCAACAAGAAGAAGAGGTAAGAAAAAAACAACAGCAGCAACAGCAAGAAGAAGTAGCAGCAAAGAAACAAGAGGGTGAGAATCAAACGGTCACGGTACTGTTGGACATTTTAGCGGAGTTAAGAAGTCTGAAACAAATGTATCAGACTTCTTTATCACGACCGAAGAGAATACGACCTTCCCGAGCTAAACACGTCAACCCTGTGACTAAGCCTACCGTACCACCCTTAGTGATTTCAACCCAATCATTATCATCATCATCAACATTACGCAGTCCAGAAGTAGGCCTTGGCCGTGGCAAAGGCATAAGGCAGTTAAAGTTGATTGCTTAAACTCACCCCTACACCAAAAAAGGCCCTTTTCAGGGCCACCCACATTTCTCGAAAAGAAATACAATTTCAATTTGCCAATAACTCAAAAAACCCCACCCATTTTACCTTATAGTACGTGTCTGTGTATGAGTGCGTGAGTGTAGCTTCTTATTTTAAAATCAAAACTCAAAGACACTTACCTTATATCATTAATTTATTCTTTTCTCCATTTTTTACAATCCAATTCACAATTCACAACACAACACTTTAATAAAAAGTTCATTGACTTCTTCTTTCTCCTTGTTTAGTCTCTCTGTTTTTTGAATTTCTTCACCGTCACACTCTTTTCCTCTTCTTCCTCCTCTCTTTCTTCCCTTCTTCTTTTTTTCTCCTGTTTCTTTTTCTTCACCTGTCTTCTTTCTTCCTCACAAGAATCCCTCTCTTCCTCTGAAGAATCCCTCTCTTCTTCTGAAGAATCCCTCTTTTCTTCTGACTCCTCTTGTTTCTTTTTGGGGCAATCTGGAGACCAATGTCCTTTTTCTTTACAATAATAACAGGTATCTTGACTTTTGTCTCTTTTAGTCCCTGTTTTTGTTCTTGTTTGACGGTCTGGACACTCTGAAGACCAATGCCCTTTCTTCTGACAGATATAGCAAGTATCTTGACTTTTATCTCTAAAGGAAGGAGAGTAGTCCGTAGGCTGGTCTGAAGAGAATTTTCTAATGACCCCTCGCAAAGCTCTGACGAAACGTTCCATCTGGTTAGTCTCTTCCATCGTTGTACTCGGCTTGAGAGTGAAATGAATAGTGAAAGGACAAGACACGCACCCTTTTATATACGCTGGTCTGCTATGACTATAAAGAAGCTCATGGTGTTTGAACTTGAGTCATTTGACTTTTTACTTTCAAGATGAAACGATCTAATTCATTCGAGAAGAAAGAAGAAGAAAGTAAGAGGCAGAAACGTGATCTATCGCCTCGAACCAGGGCTGAAATCTTGGCACAAATTCATGCCAGTGATTTTGAAGAGGACATGAGTGAACCAGAATTTGAAACCTCTAAACCAATTTCACCACCCTTAGTCAACCCTGAAAAATACTATTCCATTCGAGAGACAGAAAAGCGCTCCTCTAGAAAATTTAGAACCACGGCTTACAAATATACAGTGAAGTTTAAAGATTTCAAGTCCGAAGTACCGTTAGAGAAAGCAGAAGGGTTCATCACCGGAGTGTGGGATTCTCTGCTCACTGCACTCAAGCGACAATGTCAACCCAAAGAAGACGATCGCTTGAGACTTTCCATACAACACGACGGTTTGAAATCCCCTGTTTGGATCGAGTTTAGCACCCCTGCAGAATTGACCGCTTCCAAAGTCATGGACAAGATTCAACACGTGCAACAATCTAATGACCAGTTTGACATCACCGATGGAAAAGCCACATTGGACATGACCCACGTCTCTCCTCCTCAAGGGACCGGACGCAAAAAGATGTTATTGGTGAACGACCTCCGCAGCATTAAGCGTAGCCTTGTCCAAATTCACAATCCTCATGACCAGATGTGTTTAGCCCGTGCCATCGTGGTGGGACGAACCTATGCCAACAAGAACGACACGACAGAATGGAAAAGAGACTGGGAGAACATTCGACAATCGGACCGAGCCAAACAACGAAGTGAAGCAGAACTCCTGTTACGACAAGCTGGCATGTCCAAAGACACACCCTGTGGCATTCCTGAGATGCAAAAATTGCAAGATGCCCTAGCTCCAGGCAACACTTTGAAAGTGCACCCTCAAGAAATGCGCGGGTTTCTGTTGTTTCGAGGCCAATACTTTAAGGACGGAAAATACATTCATGTCTATCATCACGATGACCATTTCGATACCATTACCAGTATCACTGGATTCCTGGGATACGGTTATTATTGTGAGAAATGTGATTATGGTTATAACAATCGAGAGCAACACAAGCATTGTGGATTGAAATGCCCAGGATGTTTGGCCTCTCCACCCTGTCTGAGCGAAGAACCAGTGCCTTGTTCGACTTGTCTGCGCACGTTTGTCAGCCCTACCTGTTACCAGCAACATCTGAAGACGCAAGGTTCACAGCAGAAATGTGCTTGCCAACTCTTGAGATTGTGCCCTACCTGTGGACAAGGCATACTTACCAACAATGCCAAGGCACACGTATGTCGAGGAAAGAAAAAATGTCACATTTGTCACCACATCGTGGACTTGGAACACAAATGCTACGTGCAAAAATACCAACCCCCACCAGAGAAAGAGGACGGTCACAAGAAGAAAGGCAATTTCATCTTTTTCGATTTCGAATGCATGCAAGAGACTGGCATTCACATCCCTAATTTCTGCGTGGCTCATCGAGCGTGCGAGAAGTGCATTCAAGAACCTATCTTCAGTCATTGCCCTCATTGCAGCAAGATTCCTGGGGGACGAACACGTTAGCCGATTTTGCCCAATGGGTCTTAGACCCCGTCGACAAGACGTGGAGCCAAGAGGATATCGAACGTTAAGGAGATTGTCATCGTCATGCCACGGTGATGGCTCACAATTTCTCCGGATACGATGGACAGTTTCTTTTGAGGTATTATACGGAACAAGGCACCGAGCGTCCTAAAGTGACTTTGAACGGAGCCAAAATCATTTTCATGCAAGTGGGACAAGTACAGTTTAAAGATTCGATGAGTTACTTGGCCATGCCTTTGAGTCGAATGCCTAAAACGTTTGGAATGACAGAAATGGCTAAAGGGTACTTTCCACACTTTTTCAATACGGAAGCCAATCAACACGCCGTTCTACCCCATTTGCCTGAGGCTCACTATTACGACCCCGACAACATGCGTACCGAACAACGAGAAGCTTTCTAAGCTTGGTACCAGGCTCACGCCTCGGACCCTTTTGACTTTCAGGAAGAAATGCTAAAGTATTGTCGTTCCGACGTGGACATTTTACGGCGTTGCTGTGGAAAATTTCGAGAACTGTTCATGGAACACGGAGGGGTCGATCCTTTGAAAGAAGCTTGCACCATTGCCAAAGCGTGTTCCTTAGTGTATCGACAACGATTCATGCCTGAAAACACCGTGGCTGTCATCAGTCCTCAAACGACCCACTTTGTCAAACGTCAATACTCAGTCAAAGCCCTACGTTGGTTACATTACTTGTGCGACAAGGAAGACAAGTGGATTCAACATGCCCGCAACGGAGGGGGCGAAAAGACCATCGGAACGTATTCGGTCGATGGCTGGGACTTAGAAAACCCCAAGATCGTGTACGAGTTTAACGGTTGCTTATTTCACGGATGTCCCGTCTGTTGCCCTGACCGTGGCACCAAGAATCAGTTTTTGCAACGAACCATGGAAGACTTGTACCAGGACACTTGTCAGCGACGCCTAAAGTTAGAACAGGAAGGATACCAAGTGGTGGAAATGTGGGAACACGAGTACGATCACCGTATGAAAACCGATCCCGAGTTTAAACGCCTCGTGGAAAGTTACCAGTTCATGGACCCGCTGAACCCGAGGGATAGTTTGTACGGAGGAAGGACCAATGCCACCTGTTTGCTGTACCAAGCCGACGAAGAGAAAGGAGAAGAAATCAAATACTTGGACGTGTGTTCGCTGTATCCCTACGTGTGCAAATATTGTCGCTTTCCTGTAGGGTACCCGCAATTGTTCACGGAACACATCGACCTGAAAAACATTCGACAATACGAAGGCTTGATCAAGTGTAAAGTTTTGCCTCCCACGAACCTATACCATCCCGTCTTACCTCACCATTCTCAAGGCAAACTGATGTTTCCCTTGTGCCGTACTTGTGCCGAAACGTGCAACCAAGACCAACCTTGTCAGCACAGCCAGGAAGAACGGGCCTTGACGGGAACCTGGGTCAGCGTAGAATTGTTCAAAGCTCTGGACATGGGATACCAACTGTTAGAAGTGTACGAAGTTTGCCACTTTCCCAAGACACAACAATACCACAAGGGTGACCCTACTCAGAAAGGCATTTTCGCCGACTACGTGGATGCCTTTTTGAAACTGAAGCAAGAAGCCAGCGGCTATCCTTCCTGGTGTCACACTCCCGAAGACCAAATACAATTCAAAGAGAAATATTACGAACAAGAAGGCATCACTTTAGACCACATCGAGAAAAACGAAGGCAGGCGATCGTTTGCCAAAGTGATGTTAAATTGCTTGTGGGGTAAAATGGCACAACGGCCGTGTTTACCCAAGACGGAATATTTGACAGAACCTTCCCGCTACTTCCAGATGATTCACGACAAAACCAAATACATGAAACACGTGGACGTCGTTCGAGAGAATTTAATCTTGGTCAATTACGAAGAAGATCTGGACTTTGCACAAGACGACCCTTTTGGAAATGTCATCATTGCGGCTTACGTGACAGCCCATGCTCGCTTAAAATTGTACGAAGCTTTAGAACTGTTAGAAGAACGCGTCCTGTACTTTGACACGGACAGTTGCATTTACATCCATCACCCGATTCAACATCACCCTAACATCGAAGGAGACCGTTTAGGAGCCTGGACAGACGAGCATCCCGACGACAAGATTCTAAGTTTCGTCAGTGGCGGTCCCAAAAATTACGGCAACGAATACCGGGACAAACAAGGAGAAGTGCACACGACGTGCAAAGTGAAAGGACTGACTCTGAATTATCGTACCAGTCGAGTGGTCAACTTTGGGGTATTGAAAGAAGCCTTGCAATCGGGAGAGGATGGAAACTTTAAAGTGACCACCTATCAACCGAACAAGATTGTACGTTTACCCACTCACCACATCGTCAGTCGACCCTTGGAAAAAGTCTATCAAATCGTGTACCAGAAGCGAGTGCGACTTCCCAATCATTTCACCTTACCGTACGGTCACGTTGGTATTGGTCTGTATATAAAAAGGAACCCTAGGCAAGATCGATAGTTCATTGGGACTACCAAGACCGAGCGAACAAGATGAATACTTTGAAAGAGACATCGTTCCAGTTTGGCGATTGTAAAAAAGTTGTATCTTCCTCTAGTGTGACTAATACTGGATGGATAAGACCCAGGCATTGCGACGGAAAATGTCCGGAAGGAAACTGCGATTGTCCATGTGGTTACCATTGTAATTGCGTAACGGAGTTTGCAGACGAGTGCGATTGTGAGCCTTGCGATGTGTACGATGCTGTACGTTGTGACCTGAGCGATGCCGTAAAGCATCATGGGAACTTTAGTGTCCCTACCCCTATCATGGAAAGCGATGCTGTGCGTGTCAAACCTGTGGGATGCGAAAGTGATGCCGCTCGTCCTCTTGGACATTTTACTGGGTTTCGTTTTAAAGGGGAATGTCCACCTTCACGTCTACCCCCCTACGGATGTCATCCAGCCCTGAGCAAACTCCTACCTATGTCACTTAACCCTCATCGAAACGAACCTGTGAAAGACGAATATTCGTTCCCTGTGCGTTTGTCGGAATACTGCGACTTTGAAAATCGTCTTCAATCGTTCAAAGGAAAATGGCCAAAGTATCTGGGAGGACCGACCCCCGAAGAATTAGCCAGAGCCGGATTTTTCTACTTGGGTGAAGGAGATAAAGTCAAGTGCTTCAGTTGCGGTGTGTCACTTCACCACTGGGAACCGCAAGATTCGGCCTACGTAGAACATGCTCGATGGTCACCGAATTGTCATTACTTACCCTTAGTGGGACCGAGACATTGAAGTAACTTCTTACCATAATAATCTGTTCATGGATACTTTACAAGAGAACATTTCTGCTTTGCCTGTGGAGTTGAGAGAACGCATTTACCGAGAACTAGTTAAAATACAAGTGAAACGTAAAGAACAATTGCATCCGTTACGTCACCGGTGTTTGAACCACTGGTACCTGAAGGCTATACAAGGACTGATTCAATTGAAAGTGTTCCATCGGACGGACATTGATCAACGATCCTCTAGTTTTAAAAAGGATTGGTTTGGTATGGACGATTCTATCTACTACATCACTGTAAACTTACTGCATCGAATTCCAGAGGAAGAGTTAACGAATTACCAACATCTTGAACACAATGTGAACTTATTGAAAGAGGAAACTTCTGAACGAATTGTAATGTGTAGATTAGTGACTCAACGATTTAAATTCGACACTGAAGTAAAACCATGTTTGTGCAAAGAGTACATTTCTTGTGTCAGACCAAAGAGGATTTAGTATGACCTATTCATGGATACTTTGCTAGAGAACATTCGTGCTTTGCCTGTGGAGTTGAGAGAACGTATTTACCGAGAGCTAGTAAAAATACAAGTGAAACGTAAAGAACAATTGCATCCGTTACGTCACCAGATCTTTAACCACTGGTACCTGAATGGTATAAGAGAACTGATTCGTCAGAAATTCTTTCAATGGTCAGACATTGTTCGAAACTTTGAGGTCGCTAATGATCGACATGTTCATGATTATGGTTACTTCGAGATTCACCTAGTGCAACGCATTGAGGAAGACAAGTTAAAGGATTACAAACATATTTTACGTGGAATCTGCTTAGCGGAAGAGGAAACACCTAATCGAACTCTGACGTTTCGGTTACAGTATGCAAGATTTAGATTCCCTACTGGAGAACGAAGATCTCTGGCTAGAAAGTACGTGTATTGCATCCGAAAAAAAGAGAATATAAAAACAGGCTGCCATGCCACGGTTTATGTCACATGTCATCCAACAGATTCCGTGGAAGGAACTCAATGACCATATTCAAACCGTGGATCATTACCATCGATTATTACAAGAACTGTATCCATTCAATTTGGGACGACAAGTGGTGTGTGTCTTAGTGACTTGTTTTCTGGGATTTCGTTTACCAGCCGATTCTTTGTAGACTCTTTACGATCAGTACTTACCACCTCCATGGCCTTAAATGGTCACGAAAAACTCCTTTTGCTCAAAGCCTTGCGGTTTCATCTGGATACTTCTCGACCTCAACAGGAAAAAAAGATTCGTCAACTTTTAGCTACCCAAGACGTGTATGACGATGTGTGTGTAGCTTGTGACTTACACCCTCATTGGACAGATGTTCGTGACTGGAAAAAGGGGGGTTTTGAGGCTTGGACCCAAGAAGTGGCCCAGTATGCACAAGAGTTGTTCAAGGAAAAAAGTTACTTTTCAACCTGTGTTAGTGACGGTGCCAGAAGAACCCGTCACCGAGAACAACCACTCGCTTCAGGACAGGACTGTCATGGACATTCCTGAAAGGTCATTCCGGGAGGACACTTGTGTGACAATACCTCATGTAGAGACTGTAAGAACATTACACACTGTCCCTAGGACATCTTGGTTACACAAAACATGTTGTACATACACTTGTTTATATTCCACTTTGATCGCTTTGCTGTGTTTTATATTCCTGTACATCACTATTTGGGTTGTATGTATTTTTGTCTTTCGTGCTCATATTTGAAACATTCAATAAACGTGTTCTGAAAAAAGTATATAAACTCTTGTCTTGTTTGTTTTTCGTGTCACAAGTGACATTTCTCACACCATGGCTACCTCTGCTGTCTCTGCTCCCTCTTCCTCTACTGTCAAAGTCATCGACGAACACTTAGATCGTGCCAGTTGGGAGGCTTTGTATCTTCGCCATCCCTTTAACATGCTCATTGCTGGACCTAGCGGTTCAGGCAAAACCGAATTCGTCAAACGTTTGATCGAACATAAACATCATTTGATCGATCGACCCCCTCAACGGATCGTGTGGTGTTACAAAGAGTGGCAATCGGCGTACAGCCTCTTGCGAGAAAGTCAAGGCGATTCCATCGTGTTTGTGGAAGGCATTCCTAAAGAACACGACGGCATCGTCTCTGACTCCCGTCAAACCCATTTGGTCATTTTCGACGACATGTTAGGAGAAGACGAAGAAGAAATTAAATTGTGGTTCACGCGCAAAGGGCATCACCGTAATGCCAGTGTCGTTTACATCACCCAAAATTTGTTTCAACAAAGTAAAGCCCATCGCACCATCAGTCTCAATGCACATTACGTGGTCTTGTTTAAAAGCCCTCGAGATAAATCGCAAGTGCAAGTCTTAGCCAAACAGTTAGGAACACCTTGGCTGACTCAGGCGTACGACGATGCCACTCAAACGCCACACGCCTATTTACTCGTCGATTTGAAACCTACGACCCCCGAGGATTTGCGATTTTGTACCCACTTGTTTCACCACTGGTGCCAAGACGGAGGGCCTGTCCTGTACACGTCTCCGTCCTCGACTTCATTTCACTCCCCATGAAAAAATCTATAAAAACCTCAGACCCTTTTTCGTCTGTCTCACACAGTGTGAACATGACGTCCCTTCAGTCGCATCTTCCCGTCAAATTGATTCGTGCCTTGTATGGCATCAGTCGAGAAAAAGATCCGCAAACACGAGCTCGTGTCTTAGAAGCTAGTCTCAAAGAAGTCTTACGATGGTTTACGGTGACGGCACGTCAATTACTCCAAGGAATCATTCAGATTCCTCATCAAACCCAACGCTTTTTCGATCGAAACAAAGTCGCTTTGGTCCAACTGGCCGATCCCCGCATCGACACTCAAACCAAAAAACAAATCATTTTGAAACCTGGAGGGAGCGGTACTCTAGGAGGGGTCATCATTCGCTCACTCTTAAGATGGGATCCTAATGCCCCCCAAAGTTATCCCTAAGACAAAAGTTCAACGAAGCCCCAAGAAGAAAAAGAAAAAGACCAGGTCCCCAAAGAGAAGAACTTCTCCAGTGGCGCGACCCTCCTCTTACCAGACACCACCCCGAAAAAAGAAAAGAAGCCCCCAGAAAAAGAAACAGAGAAAAAGTCCTCAGAAAAAGAAAAGTCCACAGAAGAAAACTAGTTGCAAGAGAGGCACTGCGGCCAGGACGCAGCCTTACACTCGCAAACCACGACCTGCCACAGCGGTGACTGTGTCTCCGACAGCCTCACGTTTATCCACTTCTCCGTTGATGTCACCAGGAACTGAAGAGTACTTGGAGACGTTAATCACACCAAGAACTTCTCCGTTGATGACCCCCAAAAGAACTTCCCCAGTGGCAGGACCTTCCAATTTAGCGGCAGTGGCTGCTGCTCACAAATTACCTTCTCCCAAAATCAAAGTCCATGAAAGATCGGGCATGTTACAAAGTTTACTGGATTTGTCCAAGCAAGAACTGACTCGATTTAGTCCGTTACGTACCCCTGCACGACGTGTCATGCCTGTCATGAAGTTGATACTCCGTAAAGACAATCAGTGGCGACGCGTTCCAGTATAAAAAAGGCCTGTGACCAAGTAGGGTATCAGTGTTCTTTTGGTGCTCCTAAAGACTCAAAGATGTCACCCTCCAGAAAACCCCAAGGAAAGAAAAGGAAAGGACTGCCACCACGTTTAGCCAAACATGGGGACCTGTTATCTGTCCTGTCCAAAGCTTCTCCACCCCTACGAAAAAAACTCATTCAAACGGCCTCCAAAGAGGTCATCGATACCGTGTGCGAATGTTGTTTGAACGTTTTGAAAGGCACGATTCCTTTGTCCAAACACCAGAAACAATACTTAAGCAAACATCGTCACGTTCTTCGCCAAATGGTTCGAAAGAAAATTCCCATTCGTCAAAAAAAGAAGATGTTAGTGCAACGTGGAGGCATTTTGCCTCTCTTGTTAGGCCCCATACTGAAAGGAGTCTTGGGAACCATGTTGGGAGGACTGATGGGAGCAAGATAAAAAGGCCTTCGAAAGTCCCAAGATCTCAGAATCGACCCCTGACAACCCCATGGAAGGACGAAAACTAGCTTTAGTGCCTTACAAACGATGGATGGAATACCATCGGTGGCAAGAACAACGCAGCCCGCATTTACCTCCCAATCCCAATTTGAGCGAGATGTCCCAGTTACAACACGAATTGCAGTCCTTGATGGATCGCCAAGATTTGTCCGAAACAGAAAAATCGCAAAAGTACGGTCAACTCTTGCAACGACTGCAACTCTTTCACCAGAAAGCTTTAGACGAAACAGCTTTACCCACTCTAAAAGATTTTAAGACCTTGATGAAAAGTCCAGCACCATCACCAGTACCAGTACCAGTGACCAAGACAGAAAAAGGAAAAGAAGAAGAAGAAGAAGGGTTTCAAACTCCACCAGGAAAAGTACGCAAGTTAACAACACCACCTACCTCCAGAATTGGATGGATTAAAAAGATGATGGCCACCCCTTCTTCATCACAAGAGAAAAAGAAAGTGAAGACAGAAGTGAAGACAGAAGTGAAACAAGAACCGATATCCCCCGCTCAGACATCCTTCTCCTCTTCGACACCTATTGCTGGCCGCACACGCAAAGCATTGCAATCCAAGAAAATACCCCAAGAGAAAAAGAGTAGCATCCTCCAAGACTGGGTGTCTTATTAACACATCAACCAACACAAAAAATAAAAAATGGAAAAAGTCTTAGCCAGCATTTACTACGATCCCTCCCATCCTGCAGGTTACGCAGGAGTTCAAAAATTGTATCGTGCTGCCAAAACGCGACTGAAAAGTCTCCGTTTACCTCAAGTGCAACGATGGTTACAAGAACAAGCTACCTACACTTTACACAAACCCATTCGACGCAAGTTTGCCAGAAGTCGCACCCGAGTGGAAGGCATCGATCATCAATGGCAAGCCGATTTAGCCGATGTCTCTCATTTGGCCAGCTACAATCGTGGCTACAAATATTTGTTTTGTGTCATCGACGTCTTTTCCAAATTTGCCTGGGTCGTGCCCTTGACTTCCAAATCCAGCAGCGAGTTAGTGCGAGCCCTGCAACGGGTGTTGAAACAAAGCGGTCGTCACCCTCTTCGATGGCAAACGGACAAAGGCACCGAATTTCTAAACCAAGCTATCCAAAAAGAATTAAAGAAACGTGACATTCATTTTTTTACCACCGAGAATCCCGAAACCAAAGCCAGCATCGTGGAACGTTTTCAACGCACTTTGAAAGAACGCATGTGGAAATATTTTACGCATCACCACACTCTGAAGTACATCGACATCTTACCACACCTGGTGCAAGCGTACAACCAATCTTACCATCGAAGCATCCGACGTGCCCCGCAGGACGTGACTCCCGACAACGAAGTGCTGGTGTTTGAACGCCTGTTCGGTACGTCCCCGACGAGGGCTGTCCCCAAGAAAAGTGGAGAGTTGGCCGTAGGAGATTGGGTGCGCATTGGCAAAACCAAACGCACTTTCGACAAAGGTTACTTACCTAACTGGACGACCGAATTGTTTCGCGTCACTGGACGAGTGCATGGCCGTCATCCTGCCGTCTATAAATTGAAAGACATGAACGGAGAAGTACTCAAAGGAACGTTTTATTTGCCCGAGTTACAACGTGTCACCAAAAAAGAAGACGACGTGTACGACATCGAAAGCATTCTCGAACGCAGAACCCGTAAAGTGGGCAAACGACGTGTCAAAGAAGTCAAAGTACGTTGGAAAGGATATCCACCCAGTTTCGATTCTTGGATCGACGCTTCGCAAGTCATCGACTATAAAAAGAAGAAGTGACCATCATGCCCTTTCACACAGCAGACGCAGCTACGTCGACCAGTACTTCTTCACCCAGTTCTTCTGTGCAAGATTTACAAAAACAACCCTTGTGGGTGTGGTGTGGAGAACGTGTGCCTAAAACGCAAATCGTCTTTTTCTGCCAAATCTTCGTGGTGTATTGTGTCATCGGGGCAGCCATTGCCAATTTGAGTTTGCAACAAGGAGACAAACAATTGTGGACCATTTTATTGAGCAGTTGCATCGGTTACCTGCTTCCCAATCCCTCCCTGAAATTCTCCTCGAACGGGAACGTTGTGTCCAGTGCCAGTGCCAGTCACCACTCCAACCACAATCAGGACCCCATTTTGGGCGGAGACACGCCTCTGACGTCCATTAATAACCCCTCGGACAGCCACAGAACTCTGGAATTATGAGTCACCAAAACCAATTTTACTTAACCTTACCCAGTGACAGTTCCATGGAGGTGTTTCCCCACAACACCTTGTGCTGTTACACGGCCAAATTACCTCAGACCATCCCCTTAGATCACGAAGCCCATTGGGAAGTGGCTTTAGTGGAAATGATTCACCCGACCCAAGTCCTCAATGTCCTTCCCAATCAAAATGTTTTTGATGTGGAAGTTCATGACGAACAATTGCAACAGTACTTGGATACCCATAGCAAATATGACAAGAAAACCCCTGGCACAAAAAATCAAAAGTACACCACCTATCACTTGTTCATTCCCCCAGGGTATTATTTTAGTGGTCAACATTTGGTGAGCACCATTACCTCCAGGTTTAATGTCGTGTTTCTGAAAGCTTTGGAAAGTGTCAAAAAAAGTGTCACCATGGAATACCACAAAACAGCTCGTCGCTTCTTGATGAAATTTGACGGGAGTAAAATCCTGTCCATTTTATTTTGTCCTGAATTGTTTGACATGTTGGGCGGAGACATGGACATGAGAATGGTGATGATGAAGAAAAACGAATCACCCATCGTTTACGACAACGAGTCTTTTAGCAAGTTATTTCGTGCCCCGGTAGAACTGAACCAAGGACTGAATTTGATGTTCGTGTACTCCGATGTGGTGGAGTATAACGTGGTGGGACACACCGCTGTACCGTTACTGCGTGTCATTCCTTTCAAAGTGGATTCTGCCACGAACGCTGACGAGGAAGGTGGAAACACTATTTGCCTGTCAGCAAGTCGTATTTGGACACGGTCAACATTACTATAAAAGGAGATTTGGGACAAAATATTCCATTCACCAAAGGAAAAGTCACGGTGAAACTCCATTTTCGAAAACGGTTCTCTCACGATTCGTAAGTAAGTCATGTATCCAGTGTACCGAGGGGTTGCACGACAGCGAGGACACGGTTTAGGAGACATGCTGAAATCGGCCTTTCGTTCGGTGGCTCCAGTGTTGAAACCGATGGCGACACGCGGATTGCACGCCTTGAAAGATGCGGCACTGACGCAAGGCAAAGAATTTCTCCAAAATGTCATCATCGACAAACAAAACCCTAAAGAAGCCTTCATGAGGGCAGGCAAAAATGTCTTGCTGCAAACGGGCAAAGACATTTTGGGCCGACGAGACACACCTATAAATGCCCTGCACGCTACCGAGTCAGGCATTCAGCAAGGACAAGGCAGAAAGAGACGACGAAGAAAACACCCTTTCACCAGACTTCAAGCGAGAAAGGCCAAGAAAAGAAGAACCGTTCGAGACTTAGACGTTTTCGATTATTGAGAAAGAGAAAAAAATGATGCACCGAGAGTCTTGCGCTTGTTCCAAGACGGAACTGGACCTGTTTGCCATGCCCCCCACCATGATGACCATGCAAGAATCCCAGTGGGTGGAATTTCATCCCGTCTCCTCTTTGACGGAATCAGCTCCCATCGAGTTTGAAATCAAAGGACAACCCGAAGATTACATCGATCTGAATAGCAGTTACCTGTATTTGAAAGTGAAAGTGATCAAAACGGACAACACCAATCCAGGAGGCGATGCTAGAGTAGCTCCTGTCAACAATTTCATGCATTCCTTATTGAGCGAAGTGGACTTGTACTTGAATAACAAACTGGTCAGCAGCAGCATGGATACTTACCCATATCGTGCCTACTTGGAAAATCTCTTGACGTACGGAAAAGAAGCCAAGAATACTCATCTGGATGCTTGCGTGGTATGGAAACCTGACACAGCAGGTGTAGGCACGTTTAGCGACACAGTCCTGACAGAAGATGACAATCCTCACAATGTGGGTGTTTAACGACCGTCGTAAGAAAATTCTGCAAGGGCGAAGTTTAGAACTGATGGATCGTTTGCATTTGGACATGTGGTTACAAGAAAAGTATTTGCTCAACGGGGTGGATATCCGTCTGAGACTGAATCGTAGCAGTGCCACTTTCCATTTGATGGCCCATGCCAACGAATACAAAACTATCATTCAAGAAGCCCGACTTTACGTGCGTCGTGTGGAAGTGTTACCTAAAGTGGGAAACGACGTCAGTCAGACGTTGAGCAGAACGACTGCCAAGTATCCGATACGACGCGTAGAAGTGAAAACGTTCACCATTCCTGCTGGACAGCGATCTATGATCGAAGATCATCTGTTCCAAGGACAGTTACCCAAACGTTTGATTGTTGGTATCGTCAGGAATTCAGCCTTCAACGGAACCCACGATCAAAATCCTTTTGAGTTTCAACATTACAATGTGTCCAAGATCGAAGTCAGTCGCGACTGCAAGACCTTGTGTACCCGACCCTTTGAGCCCAACTTTGGTGTCGCAAAGAATTATTTGAGATCGTACTTGTCCCTGTACGAAGCCACGGGGCAGTTAGGAACCAACACCAGTCACGGTATTTCGTACGACGATTATGCAGGAGGCTATGCTTTGTGGGGTTTTGATTTCACTCCAGTCCAAGGCAGCGACGAGGGACATTTCCACCCTATAAAATCAGGCCAGATTCGTGTGGAACTTCAGTTTGCAAATCCACCTCCAGATCACACAGTGAACGTCATCCTGTATGCAGAATTTGACAATACCATAGAAATCAACAGTTTGAGAGAAGTTATTCTAGATTACTAGAAGTCATGGAAGACTGTTATCCCTCTTTACCTAGTGGAGAAACTTTGGACATGAAATGTGAGGAGACTGTGGAAGAAGAAGTGATCATAATGAAGTCGAGATGGCCAGAACAAGAAGCCCATTTAGTCTCCTGTTTTGCCAAACACTTGGTCGATAAAATGACGGAATTGATCAAGAAAGATTGCTATGGATGTCAAAACGATCATCCCAGTCAAATTCAACACGATAAATGCCTAATGTTAAGTCAAGAAGAAAAATTGGACGAGTATCTGGACGAAGCTTGGAGTCTCATCTCGAACAAAGACGTGTTGCACCAGTGGTATAAAGACTTGCGTGAACATTCTTGTCCAGCATTAACCACTCAAGAGATCCATCGTATCGAAGCTCTCCTGAATCAGAGTGAGGAAACAGAACGAATAACCGTTTATTCGTCAGACATTTTCAAGCAAAAAGTCAGGATCGAATTGACGACTTATTATTACCTGTGAAGAAGAAAACACAAAACAATGGATACCTGGGAACTTTATTACCTTTTGAACCACAGTTCGTATACGGCTTCTTGGAATCCTGTCGTCTGTGCTAAAGATGAACTCCCTCATCGCAAACCTAAAGACCATCAAGCTTACGTGATCAACACGGACGACAGTCATCTCCCAGGAACCCACTGGGTAGCCGTCTACTTTCCTCAAGAAGGATGTGTGGAATATTTCGATTCGTACGGATTGCCCCCTTTGGAAAACGATATCATCGACTTTATGAGAAGAAATGCTCAAACCACCCGATTCAATAATGTGAAATTACAAGGCACAGATTCCTTGGTGTGTGGACAGTACTGTGTGTATTTTCTGCATCATCGCAGCCTGGGCTATTCCTTAGAACATTTAGTGACTCATTTCGATCCTCGTTCTTCTGCTAGAAACGATGTGAAAGTAGATCGATGGTTTTGTGACCATTATGCTTATCTTTTGTCTCAAGCTAGGAAACGTAGTGTCCATCAATGGCCTAATGATTTCCAACAGTGGAAATCACAATTTCATTCACAACGTTGTCAGCCCTGTTTAAAGTAGATTGTCAATTGAGAAAAAAATGTTTGTGATTTGAAAAAATTGTTAGATGTTATAGTGTTGGATTATTGTTAAAAAATGTTAGAGTTGTTGTTTAGTGTTAAGTGATTTTTGAATAAAAAATGTTGTGTTTTGAAAAAAATGCCTTTGTGGTTTGTTTAGCTATAAGAATGTTGGATTGATGCTCTTTGATTTCTTACTATCCCTCTCATGACACTCACTGAACGTTGCGGGTCGAAAACCGTGTGGGGGATGTTTTCCTTCACGTCCGCGCTTTCACTTTAAGAACCGGGGTTGTTTCCAGTCTAACCATCCATTGTCGACTCATCCTCCTACGAAGATGTGCTCCAAACTAGCTAAGCTCAGCGAAGCCTACGTGAATTTGCATAGGGTCAGACACAGTCTGATACCGAAGCCAGAAGAAATAGAGAATGTGAGAATGTTAAAAATCACTGAAGACCTAATAGAAGAGCTCTTCAGAGAAGAAGTGAACAGGGAAAAAGAAGAATGGACAGAGAAGTACAGACTTCAGAGACAGCAGCAACAGCAGCAACAACAGCAACAACAACAACAGCAGCAGCAGCAACCTGAAGCTGACAGAGGCTTTGTCGATTGCCGTATCGACACCAAAGAGTTCTTCTTCTCTTTCCGAAGAAGCAGACCTATCGCCAGAAAGTCTATAATCAGAGGACATCGCATTCTTAGAAACTAAAAAAAGAATGCCATAGCAAACAAAAAAACAGCCCTTTTCAGGGCTACCCCAATACTCTAGAAAAGAAGTAACGATCGATTTGCCAATGTGTGTGTGTGTGTGTGTGTGTGTGTGTGTGTGTGTGTAGGTAGAGTAGTGTGAAAATAAACACTAACTCTTTTTAAAAATGTGAGGGTATGTGTTGGTGTGTTTGTGTTAGTAAGTGATAAAGTAAGTTGGTATGGATCGTAGATTAAAATGATGTCTTTTTGGTGTTTGAGGTGTATATTTGGAGTTAGATTGGATTGCTTTGAGTATGTGAATAGTGGATTGAAGTGATTCAAAAAATTTAAAATAGTGATGGGTAGCATAAAAAAGTGAGTGAGTGTTTCTTTTAGGTCCGCGCGTTGTTGTTGTTTTTTATTGGTTATGATCTAGGTAAGATGAATTTTATGTTATTAGGGGGATGTTTTCCTTCACGTTCGCGCTTTCAGTATAAATTGAAACTCGCTGAACAGTCTAGCTACCCTTGTTGATTGATCAACAATAAAAATGAGTAGCAGACTTGAAAAACTTTTTGAACTCCAGATGCACCTGGAATATGCCAGATGCCTCCTGAACGAGCTGGCTGCGGAGGCCCTTGTGGAAGAAGCCAGGATAGAACAGGAGGAGGAAGAGAGAAAAATGAAAGAAGAGGAGGAAAGAAAGAGAGAAATCAGGTGTCACCCAATGATGAACCCTATGTGCAAGGTGACACCTAAGGCAAGAACATCTCCCCAACCTGTAGCTACACCACATTTACAACAGGAGGTTAGGATGCCAATTCATCCTAGAATAAGAAATAGAAGAAGAGAAAGGGAAGTATTCACTATTCCAGAGACAGAAGATTGGAATAGTGAAGCCACTCAACCCGCCTCTGCGCTTACAGCAACAAGGGTGAATTGGCAAGGAGACTGGAGTCGAAGATGTGTGTGTGGTGCCAGACCAGGAAGGTGCCAGCATTAGATAGGTGCCTCTGGAGTTAAAAAACAGCCCTTTTCAGGGATACCCCAATCTCTAGAAAAGATATAACAATCGATTTGCCAATGTGTGTAGGTAGAGTAGTGTGAATATAAACACTAACTCTTTTTTTGTTGTGTGTGTATGTGTGTGTGTGTGTGTGTCTGTGTGTTAGTTTGTAAGCGCTCACGTATGTTAGTGTGGATAGTAGATTTGGGTTTGTTTATTGTTTCTTAGCGTATGTGGAGAGTATAGTTTGGGTTTGATTATATGAAATGAGAAAAGTGGGGGATGTTTTCCTTCACGTCCGCGCGTTGTTGGGTCATGATCTAGGTAAGATCAATTTTATGTTTTAGGGGGATGTTTTCCTTCACGTCTGCGCTTTTCGTATAAGAACCCACAGTATTCTTCGTTCAAACCATTCTACGGAATAACAGATACAAGATGGAAGTGTCGGCGTTGTTCAATGACTTAAGAAATGTTTACTTTTGGATGATGGATGGAGAGTACACTATTGAAAGGATAGAAAGAGAATGGAGGTTGAGAAAAAGTCTTGACTATGTCAATGAACTACAATTAGCGAGGAAGATGATAGAGGAGATGATAGAGGAAGAAGTTAAGAGATTGAGAGGATTGATTAAACCAGAGTATGTAAGAGTGGGGACTATAAAAGAGTCTATGGACAAAGTAAAAGCAGTGAGATGCTATTTAGAAGAACTAGAGAAATGGTCAGAGTGGAAGTTCGTGAAAAGGGGCATTGAACAACTAAAGAAAGCGGAAGAAAAGATGAAAAAGATAATAGAGGAAGAAGTGCAGAAAATTAAGGACAGGTGGGCAAAAGATAGAAAAGAACAAGAGAATAGAAAGAAAAAAGAAGAATATGAGAGACTGAACAATAACTGGATAAAAATCCAACAGAAGTTCCGAGCCATGGGTCACCCGGACTGGATACCGGAAAATGAAAAGAAGAAGAAAAAAGGAATTTGGGGAAAGATTAGGGGCTGGATGAGAAGATGGAGGAAATAGAAGAAGAAGAAAGCCAAAGGCCCTTTTCAGGGCCAGCCATATTTCTCAAAAAGAGATAGTCTTTCCATTGCCTACCCCTTCTTATATTTTATTTTTTATTTTAAAAAAATAGAGACCCTCCCTGTTTCAATTTTACATAGACCCTATATAGTCCCAGGGGTTTTTGACCATGTTAAATTTACATAGACCCTATATTGTCCCAGGGTGGTTAATGTTAAAATTACATAGACCCTATATAGTCCCAGGGTTTTTTGGCCATGTTAAATTTACATAGACCCTATATTGTCCCAGGGTGGTTAATGCTAAAATTACATAGACCCTATATAGTCCCAGGGTTTTTTGGCCATGTTAATTCCCATAGACCCTATATTGTCCCACGATTTTTCTCCATGTTAAATTTACATAGACCCTATATTGTCCCAGGGGTCTTTTTAATGATAAATCCCATAGACCCTATAGTATCCCACTTCACTACTTCCATTTATATATATATATACACAAGAATACCAATCTTTTGGTATTTTTAGACATATGTACCCTGTTTTTTAGATTTCCTTACGACAAGTTTTTTATTTGGATAGAACGGGATCTTGCTAGACCTGTTGGCTAAGACAGCTCTGTACCAGGACACCACGTCCTCCTTTCTATTCGAAAGATTAGACAGTTTCTCAGTTTATCACTGTTTAGAAAGATCATTGAGTTCATGGTCAAACCGGGATATTGTCTCTTGGCTCCAGATTTGAGAGCATGGTCTACTGTATTAATAACCATAGGATTGGCTATATCTGTCTTCCTTGAGAATTGGAGCATGGCATTGATGGGGTCGATGATAGGGTTAATTCAATCTTCCTGTGAGCTGTTAAGTATCATCACCCTGAGTATTTTCGTCTGATGAAGACTCATAGCTGCACTCTCTGAGATCTCGCAAACAATCATATACAGTTAACACTAAAAGTACATTGAAATGTCTAGCTCATTTGTGTCAGGGCTTGTTTATTGAATAAACATTAAACTAAGATGGATTCACTAGGGTCATTTCTTATTTCGTTTGGATATGATAAATCACGGTCGAACTGAGTTCAGTGTTTAGACTTGTATCACACGTCGCTTTCAAGTTTCATGCAGATTAAAAATTGTTCCATTAAATTCCAATCGTTTTGTATAAATGGCCTTTTCTTTTGCTTCAAGAAATGCGCTTGTCGCCAAACATATCCTGTATCTAGCAATAATGAAGACAAGATGACGGTTGTGCGCTGACAAGCTAGCTGTGTTCTAAAGAGATCATTTTAACTTAATACACTCACGAGAACAGCATGCAATATTTCAGGTTTCAGTGCCTTCTTTGTATCTCTCGCCGTGCTGTGTTGTAGTTCTTTGGACAAAATACATGTGAAGTCCAATGCATCAAATACACATGGCGTCATAGAGACTAAATGCATGTGAAGTCATATGGACAAAATACATGTGAAGTCATATGGACAAAATACATGTGAAGTCATATGGACAAAATACATGTGAAGTCATATGGACAAAACAGATGTGAAGTAATGACCTCTTGAACATTAAAGGACAACATTTCATAGACCACTGATAATTATTTGTATGCAGCTCTACCTGTATTTTAGTAGGACCGCGTGAAAAAAGAATGGTGGCAATTTCACAACGTTAATTACTTCTATTAACATAACATTATTCACTGGTGTCAAATTGTCACCTCATAAATGTCATATTGCACGCTGTGACATAACAAACAAATTAATTGAGAAAGAAAAGGGCAATGTGATAAATAAAATTTCTATATAGTTTTGAATACTGCTTTATATATATCATTTATTCTTCATTAATTAAACATTGTCGGTACTGTGCAACAAACTGCAGAACACACGAAACAATATACTACCACGTTTACGGTACTACGCGCAGTAACAAAGACCTTACATTTAGTAACGTATATGTTCTGTATATTTCATTTGTACTGTGTGCTTGACCGTTGTACCCGCCTGAGGATAGAGCTTTGGTGTGTACCTGCTTCAGTCATGTTTGTAATTTATAAGTAGGTTTTTAATAATATTTGAATTCAAGGTATAGATATTTTTAGAAACTTATTCTTTTTTCTGAAAGATAACTTCTGACCCACATTCTCGTAATTTTAATGTGTCTTATGTTTTTTCCATAAGGTTGTGGTCAACACGTTTATTCATTCCTATCTTAAGACCAGTCTCTGGAATAATTTTCAGTTGTGTTCAGATATAATTTGAGAGGAAGTTTGGATTTAAAATTATTCGTTGCAATTACAAGCTGCTCATTGATACTTGGGACAAAATCACTAATTTTGAATTCTCGTGAATTATTTAAAGATATTCGGGATTACATCATTGTGATACATCAAGACTGTTGACATATCAACATATTCGCGACTATGGTACAGCAGAACATTTAATATTGGAAGTCTTTCGGAAAACTCTATGCTTTGGGACTTGTTATTAAACAATTAAGCGAGATGTTTATTTGTAACAGGGAAATGCGCCCCACTTCCATATATAAGCGAGAACGCTCAGCAAGCTTCACATGTTGCATTATTCAAGGATTGTGGTGTATCTAATGAGGCAAGACCTTCCCATGTTATACTACTCAATGTGTTGTAGGGAATGAGTCAAGGCTAGGTGTATTAAATCAAGACCTTCATATGTTGTATTATTCTTTCTGTGTGGTATATGAACTGAGTCAAGGCTATGTGTATTCAATCAAGACCTCCCCATGTTGCATCATTAAGATAATATTTTGTATCGAACGAGTCAAGACTAGGTGTGTTAAATGCATTCCTGAAAATGCGGAAACTATCTCAGCTTGTAAATCCTTTGCTTGCCATGACATTTTCTTGATTTTGGAAACTTCCAACGTGCTATTTAATCTTCATTTTTAGGAGCAGAATCGAGCATATTGAACTCTATTATATGCACTTGACTACCTGCAATCGTTTTTAATGGATGTGCTAAGATCCGAAGCTTCATGCAGATCTATTCAACCGAATATGTCATAGGGCTTTCACTAATATTCTTTCAGCATTTTCACATTACTTTTGGAAGACATGAATATATGAAAGGTGATATTTTGAAACTATTTTCATTACAATTTTATCTGTAGCTGATTGAAGGATTTGTTCTAAAAAGTATAATGCTCGATTAAAAGCTATATTGTGAATCATTAAAAATATGATCATAGGAGAAGAACAAAGAGGGTCCATGGACGCATGAAGAAAACTGGGTTTCACACTCACATGACCGCTCAAATTTGTATTGTTCTAAATTATTATCACCATTACCTTATTCATATGTACTACACTTGACATCAAGGTTTAAACTTAGATGTAACGACATATATACTAATTCTAAACCTTCTACGACATAAAATTATATGACATCATCAGGCAATTATGACCGATTGTCTGCCAAAAGGTAGTCAGTGCATATAGCTGAATAATTACAATCACATAAATAGGATACAACGTTTTATCCATCCCAGACAATCAAGTAACTATCCTAAATCCAGTGGATGTACAAAGCTCTAATACATTGTACCCATTTTGATTGGATTCTCTTGTATCCATGTTTGGCATATTTAGATGGTTGGGTACCCTTGCATCCATGATTGGCATACTTAGATGGTTGGGTTCCCTTGTATCCATGATTGGCATACTTAGATGGTTGGGTACCCTTGTATCCTTGTTTGGCATACTTAGATGGTTGGGTACCCTTGTATCCTTGTTTGGCATACTTAGAGGTACACTGTCAGCAACATAATTTATATTATAAAGCAACTAAAACGTTTGACCAAAGTGGGTGTCATCTTTTTCTTGTGTTGTATTAAGCATAAGACACGAATATCTGGATCCAAAGGATTTAAACCTGCCATTTCATTTTCATCTATAGATAATGTCTGTTTATCTGAGCGCTCCGCTAAATTTGCACGAAAATTTTCGATCTCGTCTCGTCCTATATCTCTCTATTTCAATTGTCAAGTACAGTTCATTAGCTTCCCGTCTTTTGTTGGAGCGATACATTTTTCTATCAATTAAGTAAATGTTTCAATCGTTTTCTTGTTGGTTTTGCTTCATTGATTATACCAAAAATAAGTTGTCGGATATAAACGTCTGTATTGTATGTCTCTGTCTTTGTCTTAAATCCTATTGAATGTCAATCTGCATTTCTTTGTTTCTACGTTGACTGATTTGTTAAAGACTTAGGCTAACTAGAGTCTATGTTATGCATTGAGTACGATTCCCGTTTCTGACCTAACCTGGGCAACCACACATTAACAGAAACTTGTCTGTCGTTTTCCAGGACATTATTACTTAAAAATAGCCTTTGTTTATTAATCTGGACATTATGGTCGTTGCCCTACTCCCATGAACTAGGTTTGGTTCATTTTCATAACTATGATAAGTTTCAGGAAGAAACAAAGTCTTGTGACTAATGACACCCTGCCTGCCTGGTCCTATGCTATGTAACAGAAGTATATTAGATTTGATTGGCTGAGCTAATCACTTACTCAAGCATCTCGTCTGATTAACATCAGTGCCTTGATCGGGATTCTTGAGGTATATCATTGCTCACACAAAATGACTAATACTTTGTATTTCAAATGGCTGAATACTCTACATTTAGCATATATAATGTTACTACTAACTGACCACCACAATGGAAGATACTATATGTTGTAAGTGTATTTTTGACAGAAATGAAAACGAACAAAACACGAGACATCCCTCGAGCTCAAATTGACTCTTAATGCATCTTATTCCTTCAGCTAGTTTTGAAAACAGGTTATTAATACAAAAGTGCACTGCCGATGCCGTAGAAAGGAGCTGTTTTGTCTCAACACGAAGAGACAAACGATATGGTCAATGTATCTCAGGTATATATAATATCATTTTCATTATATATTTTACCATTGAATTATCAGTAACATTCCACATGCACATGTAAATAATAATAATAATAATAATACCCAAATTACATTTTGTTAAATCGTTAAATCTTAAAGATCACCAAAATGTGATAACTAAGCTAAATTATATGGTAAAGTTACTTTTTTTTACAGTGCATTACCTCTCAATGTTTTGTATGTAAAAGGAAATTGTAAAACACTCTACGTTCTACTTACGCGATATTTGAAGACTCAGAATTTGTTCACTGTGGCAACTTCTAAACTTTGTTTTAATTGTCACCACTGTAACAGTAGCGTTCTTGTACATGCATAATATAATGCACATAATAGCGTGCAACGTCATTTCTCCAGATTGCAAATGTTTGCGCAGACGGTGTATGTTATGGTACGGACCATAAAGTAATTAAACATTTACACTGTAATTGTGACAGGTATTTACATTTCAAAACTCAAGGTATAGCACACGCAGATTATGTTTGGCCATACGCATTAACTCTCCATGCACAGGCAACTGCAGTACCACAAAGACAATCTTGATTTGTCACAAATATTGTAACAAGCTCTTAAGAAATGAGTATCGTCCCTGTAATATCATATAATTGTGTACAATGAAAAAAAATGTCTGAACTAAATTGATAATTGTTATGTTATGTATCATAATTTTGAATGATTTCCTGAGACGGCTATGAAAGTATCTAGGATCCTTTGTCCGTCCATCTGTCTGAATGACTGGTAAATATTTGTAGGTATATACATCCTTCATGCTTTTTTCTCTTTTAGCCTCTGGAGGATTTGCACAAAAACTTGGATATCTTACTTTCCTACCAGAGGTAAATGATTTGTGCCTCCACAACTTGGGACTGTTATGAAAGGGTAAAAGTTCACATGTCATAGTTTATTCATGGACAAGAGTAGTAGAGGTTTCGTAGCCTATGATATTTCTTTTCTCCCAACCAACCCCGTTTGGTTTTCAAACAACATGCCATGAACGACGTTGAGAAAGTTTGCAGCAATCCTGAATATACGTAATAACGATTTACGATATAAATAGTTCTTCCGTTTGTAAATTAGAGTTAGATCTTTTAGCATTAGTAAAATTATCCTGCCTTAAAATAAAACCCAAACATTTCAACCAACATTTAAACATTAGAAATACAATGTCAGAATAATAAGTTTTCTCTGACATTGAAATCTCAATAAACAGAACCTTGCATGAAAAAAATCAATTTCCAGTAATTCATAATGTACTAATTTGACAGTTTCATTTACCATACTTATTAATAAAAAAAGTATCCGTGCGTAACAGTTAAGAGTCTGTAATATGTGATGTCTACTATTTGTCTTGTCCATCCACAAATTTAGAACAAAGCAGCATCTTCATCTTCTTGATGCTTTTAAATATACTTTATGTTATCGTCTAGTGAATTACAATATGCTTGGAAAGATGGGGGAAAATTATTTCAATTTATTGCTTTGCTCTCTACAAAGCTCCTGATTTTCCGATAAATGCCGAAAACTATTTTTAAGGCTGAAAATGCAAATCACACATTTACAATGTCATCATCTACAATAACACATGGAAAGATTACACTGGACAACAAATTTTTACAAAAGTCATGTTACTGAAATAAAATTAGTCAATTCTTATCAATTTTTATGTGCTGAACACGAATATGACAGTCAAATTGCAAAATTGGCTCCAGTTTTTTTGTAATCTGCAAGAAATTAATGTTTACATAACGAAATGCATTCCAATAGTAAAAGGTCAACTGTAATAGCCTACCTATAAAAAATCAAGTCATTGACTACATCTTAGATTTCTTCGCCTGTCTCTTGTACAGCTGTTCGGGAGCATCTCTGAGGAGTGTCCAGCAGTAGTCAGCCAGCATTGTAGTGGACCATTTTCCCTGGTATCTTTGTTCCATTGTTGCGATATCTTGATGAAAACGTTCGCCGTGTTCATCACTAACAATACCACAGTTGCTAGAAAAGAAATCCAAATGGGAATGAAGGAAGTGAATCTTTAGAGACATATTGCAGCCAAGTTTCTTATACTTTATCAACATGTCTTCTACTAGTTCCTTATAGTTTTCTGCCCTAACATTTCCGAGGAAGTTTGTAGAAACTAGGCGAAAAGCATTCCATGCTTGTTTCGCGTCACCTTCCAGCAAGTTGTTGAACCGGTCATCTTTGAAAAGCTCTCGAATCTGAGGACCCACAAAAACTCCCTCTTTAATCTTTGCTTCGCTGAGTCGAGGGAATTTTTCATGCAGGTATCGGAATGCTGGCAAAGTCCGGTCAATGGCTTTCACGAAGTTCTTCATCAAACCTAGTTTGATGTGAAGGGGTGGTAGCAAGATTTTCTGAGCCTCAACCAGAGCTGGGTGTTGGATATTCTTCTCTCCAATGGCTACATTCTGCCTGTGAGTCCATTCCTTCCTCATGTAGTGCATTTCCCTTGCTCGGCTATCCCACTCGCATAAGAAACACATGTATTTTGTATATCCTTGCTGCAGTCCCATTAAAAGGGCAACTACCTTCAAATCACCACAGAGGTGCCAGCTGTACTTGTTATACTCAATGGAATTCAGTAGCTGCCTTAAGTTATCGTATGTCTCTTTCATGTGGACAGCATACGCTACTGGAATAGATGGAAGAATGTTTCCATTGTGCAAAAGCACAGCCTTGAGACTCAGTTTCGAAGAGTCCACAAATAGTCTCCATTCTTGTGGGTCATGAGTGATTTTTAAAGCATTCATGAGGCCCTCAATATCGGAACAGAATATCAGATTACTTTCCTTTCTGAAGAAAGGCTCCAATTGCTGGTGGCGCTTTCGATATGCAGTAATTGTGACATCTTCTTCTAGAAGATTCCATTGTTGGAGTCTTGATCCTAGCAATTCTGCCTTGTTCTTTGATAAGTCCAAATCACGAATCAGGTCATTTAGTTCTTCCTGTGTTATTCTGTGTGGGGTTGATGATGCACCACAGTGAAAATCTGGATCACTGCATGCTGATGGACCAGGAGAAGAAGAGGTCGACTCACCTTTGTCTTCGTCAGATGAATCAAGAGAATATTCTGCTGGAGGTTCTGGAATAGGAAGTCCCTCACCATGTGGAACTGGTCTCAATGCAGACGGAATGTTTGGGTAGACTATTCTCGACTTCTTTCGCTTCGTTATTCCGCCGGAAAGAGGAGGAACCAAGCAGAAGTAACAGTCATTTAGGTGGTTGCTTGGCTCCCTCCACACCATTGGGACTGCAAACGGCATTGATGACCTTTTGCAATTCAACCACTGTGAAAGCTGTGTTGTACATGTAGCACAGCATATATGCGGAGCCCAAGGCTTGTCTTGGTCACCAACCTTGCATCCGAAGTAAAGATGATATGCCTTCTTCACTTGAGAATTGATACTTTTCTTCTGGTTGGCAAATGTCACTTGCCCACAAATATAGCAAAAATTGTCCGCGGTATTAACACACTTTCGAGGCATTACTGTTCTTTATTGTACGTAAATGGATAAAATAATAAGTTTTATGTAACAGTAGCTTGAACTGTCTCGCACAACGTCTAAAATATTTTAAATGCTGAACCTATCTGATTGGGCTTTATATAGTACACTGCTTACGTCAGCTTCAGCAGCCGCCTGGCATTAGTATAATAGGCCTACACATGTATAGTACACTGCTGACGTCAACTTACTTCAGCAGCCGCATGGCATTAGTATTGCATTGCATCAGAAAATGATGCAATCAACTGTGGATGATGTGAGCATGATGGTATTATGCAATGTTACATCATTATTCCGGATGTTGCTGCAGTCCTACTGGAGAAATTTACACAGTGAAACATAGAAAATGAGGTATATGAATATCTTCAAAACGAGAGCCAATACAAATTTTTCACGGTTATATTCGTGTTCGGCACACCAAAATACTACAGATTAGGGCCTTTCAAGTCAGTAATGATTTCACTGTTGACCAGTGTTATTTAGCACAATTCGGAAATTCTTTGACAAACTCACTGATGCAAGATAAGAATGAATTTATCCAAAAGTTAGTTTTGCCGTGCTTGTGTACCATTTCTAGGACATATCGTGGGACATTGACAAGTTAAACCTTTGGATGGTAAGGTCAAGGATATCACTGAATTCCCTGTGCCTATCACTAAAAAGCAACTGATGCCATTTTTGGGTATGACAGGATACTATCGAAAATTTTGTTCCAATTTTTCCATAATTGATGGACCCTTGATAAATTTATTGAGCAAGAATAGTAAGTTTCATTGGTTTGTAAAACGTTGTTGTTGTATAGTTTAACGCCATTTTTCAGCACACGATAGGCTTTACATGGTGGCCAGTATTAATGGTGGAGGAAGAACCTGGGAAAAACCCCGGAAAGAACGATCGACCCACGAGAAGCTACTGGCATGCTTTCTCACATACCCACGTTGGCTGAATCCGAGACTCGAACCCACACAGACAGACGTGAGATGGCAGTGATCCGTAACGGAGAGCGCTTTAGACCACTCGGCCACTCGGAGGCTTTTGATAAGTTAAAGGTCATATTTAAGAGTACACCATTTATTACAGCTCCAAATTTCATTTAAACAACTAATAATAGCTTCATTATTACCTGTGTATGACCTTATTATCAGGAGTATTATTCAGGTAAGCAAAGATGGAGTAAATATGTTGATCAGAGTCAGGGTTTGGAGATTCCTATGTGAAATGTTAAGATTATTGTGTTGTAAATAAACAAGGCTCATTAGATCATTCAAGAAGTTTTTTTCCATTAGGTAATGGTTGTTTCTAGAAAATTTTAATAGTGACCCGAGATCAAGCGGAGAACTATATTATCTTGTGAGTGTGAAGATTTTACTAGTCGTGCTTTAACATCTAGCACTTTAAGTTGTATTTTCTTGTGACTAGTTTGGGCTGAATTTCATTTTCTTCAAATTAATGAATTCAAGCGATTATTTTCTCTTGAAATACAAAGGTGCTTTTATAAAATTCTTGGATAAAGACAGTCACTGGAATTTATACTGGATTCAAACTTGAAATAATATTTCTGTGATTCAGCAGGAAACTGTTGACACATCAGTACCTCGTAGGCTATAAGATACACGTCATTACCTTCAAATTTGATTATCTTTGTGACTTGAACTGAGTTTCACTCAATGTGTTTTATTACTAGGATTTGTGTCTTTAATTCTTGGATTATATTTGGTTTAATTCGCAATACCGGAAGTTCTTTATTCTCATTTTCACTTTGTATTCTAGGCATATAAATTCTTTATTATATTTTACAAAGCTTGTTGTCTTCACTCTTTTCTGTTACTTATTTTAAGAGCATAGACTCGTAACACACTCTATAAAAGTTTTTTAAAATATCAAATATGTTATTGTTTCGCTCGTATTAAGTGTGTGTGTGAGAGAGAGAGAGAGAGAGAGAGAGAGAGAGAGAGAGAGAGAGCATATAAATGGATGTTCCCTTGTAGACATCAACTGGCTGTGCATCGATCTTTGCGTAATCAGACGGAATGTACAGCTAACATAGCCTAGCGGACGCCGCTATGTACTTTGTATGTATGTAATTCGACTAAGACGAAATGGTATGAATTCATAATTAGTTGTGGAACCTAGGTGAAGGTCGAAGCAAATTGCAGGTAAAATATAATATTTTCTCGCTTCTTGCTAAAGGACGAGATAAAGTGACTAGTTGATTTGCATAAACTTTTCATTCAGCTCGCAATTAAATGAAGACGATGATACATGCCGAGAATCTAATGAAATCGTTAAGATTTATTTGCTAAATTTGGTCATTACAAAGTAGAATTTGGCTAGATGACAAACAGCAAAAATTTTATCTTGTAATTTTATTCTAACTAATGTGAGTATCTAGATTACCTTATTGTAATTACAATGTACTTACATCAGTTAAAATCAATAACAATGTACTCACATCAGTTAAAATCAATAACAATGTACTCACATCAGTTAAAATCAATAACATAGACTCACATCAGTTAAAATTGATTACAATGTACTAACATCAGTTAAAATTGATTACAATATACACAAATCAGTTCAAAATCAATAACAATGCATTCGCATCAGTTAAAATTGATTACAATGTACTCACATCAGCTAAAATTGATTACAATGTACTCACATCAGTTAAAATTAATTACAATGTATAGTTTATGTTTTGTTTATTGAAAGCCCATACAGTCTAAATTCATGGTGTAAGACATATAAAGACATATAAACCTTGAAATAAGCAGGGTCGGTTTTATTCTTTGAATTGATAATTTTTCTAAAACTGGAAAAGAAAAATCATAAAAATGGCCATAAGCGTCCAAATCGTCCCGTTTTCGAAACATTCAGCCATGCTGGTTTGTGCATTGGATTGATAAATTTGTTTTTATTTTTTTATTTTAAACTGTTGACTGAAGCGGCAACTCGATAGAGCTTCCTCCGTCTTTGAATTTTCTGGTTATGGTTGTAAAGTTTCAGGAATTTTCACTCATGTAAAGGCAAACGAAAAATAAATAGCAAACACAAATCAGCCAAAAGTCAAGGAGAAATGAAGTTCGGTCTAAACGTCATCCAGAGAATGCACATAGGTCGCCTGACCAAGGACAATTATCTGACGCACAATTTACACGATCTCATCACGTCATAAACATCAATCATTTCACAGTTTTCTCAGTTACAGTACACCAGTAACCCTCGTTTGGTTTTGTTACGTACTCTCGTCATATTTACAGTGAAACTGTTTCAGCAAAACATCAATTGATGGAAAAGATTAAGCGAAGTAGAACCGACATTCATTTCACATATTTATTATGATTCACGAAGGATTTCACATACTACATTTTGAAGTATACGCTTTGTTACATAGTTTTAAAAGGAAATTATGCAGATCATATGTGATAAAGAAACTTGAACACTTTTATTTCCTTTTGTCTCTTTTGATTTTTCTTTTCTACCAAATTTTATGATATTCAGTATGCTACGTAAATAATTTTGAAGAACGTAAACTTCATCTTGCTGGAACTATTGATCAATTTCCTTCCTGCTTGTGGGATTTAGCGCCATTTTAAGCACAATAAAGGCCAAACATGGCGTCCAACATATTTGATGGAGAAAGAATCACTTCCATTTACCATTTCAACTGTACTTAGAAAAATGATAATTCCCTTATAAACAACAACCACTTTATATCGAGTTTATGGTTGAGTTTTCCAAATCTAATCTTCTACCTCAAAACCAACGTGAATCGTTCTAATTAATAAAGATGGATTTTAAGGAAGGTGTTAAGGTTTATAAGGGACTTGATAATTTAAGAACAAGAAACGCATGGTAAACATCAATAATTTGAGTACAAAGAAATGCATTCTAAACATCAATAATTCCAATTCCATGAATTTGTTACGTATATATTCTGTTACATACGTTTATTTTGACATTGACTTTATCCGTAAATTACTATCTTTGGATTACTTTAATGCAGCATTATTTGTTTGGTGTATGTTTTAAGGCACAGCAACATATAAAATTTGTCTGTGTGTGGAGATGGGGTGGCACATAATCTTAATTGTTTTAGTATGGGTATGCTAGAACAACTGATTCAGTACTACCAATACAAGGGGAGTAAAGAGCATATGGTTGAGCAGCACTGGTGAAGAAACAGAAAAAATAACGAAAATAGAAGGATATTAAGAGACTCGTCTATTTGCTGCTGAAATGGTATTAGAAATACTTATACTCGTGAACCCTTGTAACAGTGTCAACTTTGCAGATGTTTATGAATTCTGACAGTGTTATTGCAACACATAGCAATGTTGACTTCATGTACATGATTTGGTACTGAATGAAATGCACGTCACGTTTGAGGACGCCCGTACCAATACATCTGGTATGACATGATTTATCCTAAATGAAGTTTCATTTCATGACTGTGTCAGGCGAAACTGGTCAGCGGATAAACCTCTCGTTTTCTTTATCGAAAATGTCAAGGGTGTGAATGTTGCAGAAACGACATTGTACTTGCTGACACATTTGTCACAAGTTAAAACTTTGCAAAGATCGTTTATAAATGGAAGCGGGAAATATTTTAAAGTTTCCAACTCTGGAGGGGCGTGCGTTAATGATGTCGGTTAGATAAACCTGAATTCTGATTGGACAAGTTAATCGCTTGGGGTGGGTTTCCCAGACTAAGTCAGTGTTTTATAACTGTCTTACACCCGAACATTTATGAGTTTAAGTCTTTTTGCGTTAAGCGAGTAAGTTCTGGCTACAAGGGTAGTAAAGGCATGCTCCCATGTAACGATTGTCCAGGAGAAGTTGTGTTGGAAGTCTTTGATTGACAAGTAACCAGAGGTGTAAAGAGACGATTCTGCTAAAGGGAAAAGTGGGTGAATCTCAGGGCAAGGAAATAGCTTCCACGGCTCAGCGAAAGAGGGGCAACTGGAATAACATTGAACGACTCTACGAGGCTCGACGCGACAGAGAGGTCATTATATACAGCATCGCGTGAGGAAGACAGAAGGAACAAGTAAACCCCAACCTATTAGTTGGCTTGAATCTGGAGGTGACCCGCAACCAGTTATCCGATCATGCAGACATGCCCGACAATTTAATTCCAGATGTTCACTCGATTTCATGATGCATTTTGCAGTATCTGTGTTGACGAAAATGCAAATTACATGTTTAGGCCTATGTGTTAATTTATTTTTAAAGTGGAAATGTGTCCAACAATTGGTCTTGTGCAATTTTATTTTGTTTATCTAATTAATTGAACTGTTATATTCTGTATACGAGGGCTCAGGTTTCTCTCTCTCTCTCTCTCTCTCTCTCTCTCTCTCTCTCTCTCTGTGATCAGATTTATATTTATTTCATTAAATAATTGCATATTTTATTGATCCTGGTTATAACTCCGTGGTCGATCATCCTCTAGACGTCGATAGCCATCATTTGAAGGTAATAAGCCACATCAACGCTTTTTGTCCTACCAATAATGAATTCCTGTTTGAGTTGCAAGATGCGGCATATCAGTTTAGTTATTTTCTCTCTGATAGTTTTAAATTTTCCACATAACCGTGAACAATATTTTCTTAAGGTAGAAACTGCATAATCTCTAATACACCCCAAACGGTTGTTAAATATCGAATGTGCCATTATAGTGTTCTCAAATTTTAACAAATTATAATCACTGTTAATTTCAATTCCATGATACAATCACTGTAAACGACGAGAGAGAGAGAGAGACAGAGAGAGAGAAAGAAGGAAGGAGAGAGAGAGAGAGAGCATGCCAGTTGTCTGGTCCCTTCTAGACATCAGCTGACTGTGCATAGGTCTTTGGGTAATTAGGAAGGAACAGCCTAATCGCACTGATACATTTAAGTCAGTGCCGTCCAACCCGCATGTGGCCCGCGGGCTGATTTTAAATGGCCCAGAGCTTGAGCAGCTATATAGTCGTTGCTTTTCAGTTTTCTGCTGCGGCGCTCGGCTTCAAGAAAAACATTTTTCAGTCGCTCATGGTGTCAAAACAGTTGGACTTCACTGCTTTAAGTAATCTAAAAAGCTAAAGAATATGAATTTACAAGTAGACATTAAGAACTGTCATGGTCTATGCAGACTAGTTGTTACTATGAGACTTGACCGGTAAATATGTCCTAATAGCAATATTTCTATTGGCATGGTAGTTATTGGAGTCATATATGGACATATAGGTTGTCTGTGGGAGAAATATTTTTAATACGGTACTTTTTCACCGGTACTTTGTTAATTTATGTCAGTAAGGAATGTACGGAAATTCCCAGTCTTGTTACGAATTAAATTATATCAACAGCATGTTTTCATTTGTAGGACAAATAATTATACAAAATACATTATTTTTACAAAACAGTTGTATTAGCCATACATTAATTTTATGTATAAGTATCCCTCAATCAATCAAATGCTTGTCATATGCTATGTTGGCCAAAGTGGTGACCAAATGGCATCTCTGAAAGATACTCGGGCCAAACACAACTCTTGAGAAGAAAAATATATATTTTAAAAGATAGTTTTATTTTTAATTATTTATTAGCGTATGTTAATGTGTAAACCAAACTTATTCCTTTGCAAGTTTGTAAACCATCGTAAGATGTCTAGCGGGGCATTTATTTTCTTTCTAAATTTTATGTAATTTCACAAGCCCACTAAGTATTTTCTGGCTTCTTGAGTATGTGTGTTTTATGACAGTCTAAAAATATTTTACCCGCGTGTTCCCACAGCCTATTATAACAATAATGCAACAAGTAAATGTAGGTTTAGTGCCAACAGTTCATAGTTTTATCAACACGCTCTCTAATGTCAGTACAATGCCTCTTGCAGATGTCACCTACAGCGTAAGCTTGATGATACAACTGTTGTTATAGTCTGTAGATTAAATCGTAATCAACAGGTAACATACACATAGCAAATCCATTTAAATTCATGTACTATAAGGTACTGCTCATCTTTCCGGGGGAGGGGGAGTTTCGAGTTTCTTTGGAACCGAGATATTTTAGTTTCTTTTAACTCTAGATAATTTTTTTATCTGCAAATAATATAATGGATTAAATATGGTGGTATTTTGCACTAAATCAGTGCAAGATATGTTTTCAGCTATTGACCGACGGAAATTTAAAAAAGTGGTAAGTCAATGATCCAGAACAGGAAACTGTTAGTTACAGTTGAGGTATATATAATATAAGTATTTAATGCACACAACAAAGTGGAATCGATGAAGTAGAGAGAAAAAGAGATAATAATAATAATAAGTACAATAAAGTACCAGTCTTGAGAGACAGAAAAACAGAATAATAATTATAATGACGTATTTAATCATCATCTAAGAATCTTGACTGCAGTAATGACAGTTATAAAACCATCATCATCATCATCATCATCATCATCATCATCATTATAATGATACTGGAATTGTATACCTAGTTTATCACAAATGAACATTTATGACAAATATAGTTTTCCTATGAGTAATATCGGTGACGATTCTTTCTTTCAGATCAAAGACTCTTCCTTTCTGTATTTTGAGCTTCTGTCTTAAACAAAACTTGTTATTGCGATTTGGTGCTACGAAGCTTTGTCTACAAAATGAACATTTATCTTACAACTTTTACATTTAACAACGCGTGATTGAAGGTGCCTCTATTACGTATGTGACTGTTTATCTTGTAGTTGTTTATCTCGAGACAGTTAACGTTGTTTTTCTTCAGAGACTGATGTATATAACTGCAATCTTGAAAATTATGCGTCAGAAAACTGTTCCTAGGTCAATAAACATCGGTACAACATGACCACTAAACAGAGTTTTCTCTGTCCTTGACCTTTGCGTTTTTCATTAATTGCTTTTATAAGTGCGAAATGTTCTGAATTTGTTATAAAAAGAAAGTTAAAAGACGAAGAAATGCTCTATTAGCAGGAACCTGTTAAAACAAATTCGGTAACCATTTAACCAATCCACGCGCCCAACCCACCCCATCCCCTCGGCCCCACCCCATCCCCTCGGCCCCTTTCCGTAGCACCAGGCATATTTAACAGATAGTTGAATAAAAGTAGATACACCTTGAAAATGTCAATAAAAATGTTTATTCTGAGCATCTTCGTCAAAGATAAACTTTGCATATAATTGTTGTTGTTGTTGTTGTTGTTGTAGGGTTTAACGTCATTTTTCAGCACACGATAGGCTATACATGGCGGCCAGTATTATTGGTACAGGAAGATCCCTTTAAAACCCCGGAAAGAACAACCGACCCACGAGAAGCTACTAGCAAGCTTTCTCACATACCCACATTGGCCGAATCCGAGACTCGAACCCACGCAGACAGAGGTGAGATGGCAGTGATCTGTAACGGAGAGCGCTTTAGACCACTCGACCACTCGGGGCCCTGCATATAAATTGAAACAGTGCAACGCATCTGCCACAGATGCTGCCCAGTGCTACACGTGTGCGGTAATATGCCATTAGAATATGCCATTCTAAAATAGGACACAGAACAAGAACACAATTGGTACATCAGACAAATGCATGCGAAGACGCGAGTAAACTAGGTCATGAATAAGCTCTTATTGTATTTCCAAATTACGAAATTAACCAATCAGAGAGTGTTCCCTTCTTTCAGGCTGATACAGGATTGGTAGTCGTCTATGGTACGAATGCAGCAATAAGTATTCTGAAACATCCTCTCTCGCCTGTTACACCAGTGAAGCACATATTCCAAAATCGTAACATAGCAAGTATGGCGTGAAAAGCAGATGATCGTTACAGCCATAATGTACTTTTAATATGTGTTAACCAAAGTGATAAAGGTGAATGCACATATCAATTTGCAGGACGATGTTTAGGAACCCGAGTGAGGTAGATTATTTCGTTTTGGTGGTTATCGATATCTAGATGATCGACCACGGTCTTATAGCCCAGATCGAAGACTATTAAAATATGAAATTAATAAATTTAATTAGTGGAGATCTGACCAGTGAAACATAAAAGACAATTTAATTAATTAGATAAACAAAATTGAATTGTGCCAGACCAATTGTAGGATGCCCCTCTACTAGAAAATAAATTAATTAAATGTTCTAAAATGAAATTAGTAATTCCGTTACATAAATTCAGCAAATTTCATCACGGAATTGATTGTTTCGAACTTTAAATGTCAGGCATGTCTTCATAACCCGATAACTAGTTGCTGGTCGCCCTCTAGAAAAACCTAGCTTGTCAGTTGGAGTCGACTTGCACAGGAACACGCTTGTTCCGTATGGCTCACTCTTTGTTCATCGCCTTTATTGGCCTCACTCAGCTCTTTCAGTACCGTCTTTCACTCTTATATCAGTCATGGAAGCTATTTTCCTTTCAAAAATAAAATAAATGCAACCTAAATTTGTTTTCGTTGCTCTATTTTCTAAACCTAACATACACACCCCACTCTGTTACTCTCTGAATAGCCTGTGTTACAATTCACAACAGACATTTCACTGCTAATTCGCCTTATGTCATAACCTTACATCCAATGCAAACAAATGCAGTATTTGTTTATATACACTCAAATTTCTCTCTTTCCAGATATCATTAAAATGGTACGGAGAAATTACTGTATTTCTCCAATAAAACCAGTTACCTATTCTAATTCATCCATGGCATAGTCTGCGATAGCTCAATGGCAATTAAGCCCCTGTTTACGAACTAATAATCACTATTTTGACCATATGTCGGGCACATGCACACATATGGTCGATCGATAAATAAGTGTATATAACGCCATGCTGTTCAAACGTTAATGCAACCGATGCATAGTTAAACGAATTCACATCGTTGTAAAGCAAATAGGTCAAACAAAATTAACTTCTTAGCTTAACTACAATATTGCTAACTAACAATTCATCGGCATAAAAAAAATCACACGAACCTAATACTAATCAATTCTTAGCATACATGCTTCATATAACATTCAAGAAAAATCAATTCAAACACTTAAGACTAATATCAGGAAAACTTATGTATGAAATTAAGACACCAGTACAGTGATTTGTGATTCGATCGTTTCCTTTTAACAGAACCGTCTCATTAAACCCCTAGTTACGTGTATCTCATTGACTCTTAACTACATGAACCTTTGACCTTTCGCCTCGCGCAAAACTTAGTATGCCTAATCTTGTGCTGTGTAAGACATTTTACCAGTTGTGCTTTAACATCTAGCACTGTAAGTTGTATTATGTTGTGTCCAGTTTGGGCTGAATTTTATTTTCTTCATTTTATTGAATTCAAGTGAATATTTTCTCTGGAAATACAGAAGCGCTCTGACTAAATTCTTGGATAAAGTCATTCATTAAAATTTATACTGAATTCAAACCTGGAATAATATTTATGTGATTCAACAAGAGACGTTTGACACATCGCTACTTCCCTGACCATAACAGCCACGTAATCGCCTTCAATTTTGCATCTCATTGGGATTTGAACTCAGTTTCATTTAGGATATTTTATTATTAGGACTTTTGTTTTTAATTCTTGGATTATTTTGGACTTAATTCGCAACACCGTAACTTATTTTTTCTCATTTTTCACTTTGTATTCTAAGGAAATAAATTATTTGTTAAATGTTACAAAGCTTGCTGTCTTCACTCTTTTCTGTTACTTATTTTAAGAGCATAGACTCGTAAAGATTTGTCATAAATGTTCAGCTGTGATAAGCGAGGTATACAATTCCCGTAAAGATAAGAATTATGATGATGATGATGATGATGATGATGATGGTGGTGGTGGTGGTGGTGGTGGTGTTCTAACTGTGATTACTGTAGTGATTCTTAGATAATGATTAAATGCATCATTATAATTATCATTTTCTTTTTCTCTCTATCATGATTTTTTCTTTATTGTGATTGTTGTTATTATCATTATTATTATTATTATTATTATTATTATTATTATTATCTTCTCTCTCTCTTCTTGCAGTTAACTGACACGAGTTTTGTTTATGTATTAACTCTAAATGTAAAAATTCCACCTTAGTTATTGTTTCATATTCTTCCACACTGAGTCCAGTAGTCGGAATCAATCAGGTTGATTGTCAAAATAACTCAAACACTAAGTTATCCACTAGTGTTCTGATAGGCTTAACAATAATCTGCCTCATATCGGAGGTCACATTAAATTTAAAGCTGTCATAGGATGTGGATTCGTGCGCTGTGAATGAGTATGTAAAGTTTGAGTAAGGACGGAATTAATACTTTTAGAGCTGGCATGTTACTATACGGGCATTTTGGAGCTGTTTTTATTTTCGGAAGGAGAAGAGTACCCAGCTCTCATGATGTAAATGAAACAGTGTATTGTGCAAACCAGCAGTTTTATAACAAAAGTAAGTTCTAAAACCAAATAATTGTTTTCTTCCAATAAATACGTCCAATTTGCACCTGGATACCTTTCATAAGTCAGCATGGAAGCAATGGAGTCTGAGCAAATACATCCGACAATTTATTTGTTTCATTCCCAGTGACGCTGAAGCAAAATAAATTTTTCGAACATATTGTATTTAGATATATCAAGCAACCTTATTAACATTTTCAATCTATGACAGACATCTGTTGTAGCTAAATATACATACATCGGTGTAAGAGAGTTAATTTTGCAGATGTTATCGTAACATATAACAATGTGAATTTTACAAATGTCATTGTAACACATAACAGAGTGAATTTTGAAGATGTCATTGTAGCACATCCCAAATTTAAATTTATGTATGCGATGTTGCATGGGATTAAATCCATGGCATGTTTGAGGATGATAGCACCTTAATACATCTGTTAGGGTCTTGATTGATTCCTAACGAGGTTCCGTTTAATAAATATGTCAGGCGAACTGTACAATGGTGAAAAATGGTTCTTTTTTTAAATGCCAAGGGTTGAAAGGTTGCAGAAACAGCCACTGTACTTGTTGAAAAGCTTGTCTTAAGTTGAAACCTTACAGAGAAAGATATAATAAGTGAAGCGGGAAAATTGAAAAAAATTTAAAGATGGAGCGGCGTATCCTAATAATTGCATTTAGATAAACATGATCTTTATTAGATTGGATAGCTTTTCCAGGCGAAAACGTGTGTTTTATAAGTGTCTTAGACAGCAAAACATTATGCATTTTAAGTTTTGCGCGAGGCGAAATGTCTTGATTCCAAGAGACATTTAATTAAGAGTCTATGAGAGATACGTAACTAGGAGTTGGAGAGGACCGTTCTGTTAAAAGGAAACGAGAGAACTCAAAGCAAGGTACTGATATCTTAATTTTATAGAAAAAATAAACAGTGTTCGTGCGTATGTGTTTGCATAAAGTTTTATTAAGGATGGCGTAATAGTACTGCTCTTCTTATTAGATTTAGCTTGTTGCTATACAAGTAGTTTGAGGCTGTTTTTATTTCCTAAAGTAGTAACTACTTGCCTGTTGTGCCATTTTTATCCCATTAGTACGACAAAGGGTACCATTGCCGTAATGGGACAACAGTGTACCCAACACGCTCGATGAAAACAGAACAGTGATCCAGACAATATTCGACTGATTTTCCCACCTTTAAGAGCAAAATGGACTAGAATGTGACAATGGTAGTACTCGGCACTTAAGATGTAATAATTCCACTTTTTTAAAAACTGACCCCGTTTTCAGCAATCTAAATGAATGTAAACGGTCAAGTGATACTGATCTGGAATATTTTACGCATGGACAAATTATGTGGACTATTTTGATCCTTTGTTTAAACATCAACAGCCATTTTTTATTTTTAATTAACAGAATGAACATAACAACCTCCTTAGATCACTGTCATGACCCGCTCTGACACTCTACCCAATATTACAATATAAAGAATCGACGGCTATTGGCTAACAAAGATGGGTTTTATATATTCTGTCGCAGGCTAATGAAAGAAAACTCCGAGCTACTGCTTTGTTGATGAAATCGGCTGATATGATAAGAGAAGGGAAATAAATTGGAATTATAAGGATTAAATGATCATGGTTCAGTATATATCGATGTGTAAACATAATCACTCTCAAATTGAGTGATTAGTTAGTAACATAAAGACCTTCGGACCTTATTTACTTTGTGAGTCATTAGGTAAAACGTACATATCGATAAATAACCAACCATGATCATTTATTCCTATAATGATATTCGTGTTCATTAAACAAACTGTTTTTATGGAGTATATCATATCCATTTCCGCTTCCTGTGCGTACATGGTAATCACTAGTAGGGATGATGTTGTCGGCGGTATCATGCTAAACAGCAGATTCAAAAAAATTATAATCTACAAATAAACTAACAATGCGTTTCATAAACTAAATTCTTCATATCTGCTCCTTAGACACCCTTCATAAGGATAAGATGGTATTATATTATCTGGCAATTACATCCGACATTTTAAAGGTTTCGTTTTGGGTTCAACACAAAACAGATCAGTTGCAATTTTCATTATTAATGTCAGTAAATAAACTTCGGGGCGACGCTGAATTGATCATAATTGCATTTTCAATCTACGCCAGGCACCAATTTATAGCTAAATATACGTAGCTCAGGTTCTTAGACACTGTCATGCAAATTGATATGTGCGTTCACCTTCAGCACCCATTTTAACACGCATTAAAAGAAAATTATGGTTGTAATGACCCAATATTTTACAAACTAAACTGGCTATGTTAAGATTTAGGATTATGTACTTCACTGGCGAAGCAGGCATTATTTACTGTCGGTTCATTTGAAGCACATACTCCCTTCACACTTTTATCTACTTATCATCGTGAAGAAAGAGAAAGCTCTTCATTTGAATTTATTTCATAAATTGAAAATGCAGTTGAAACTCTGTTTGGTTCATTATTCCACTCGCGTCCTCTCTTGGAAGTGTCTGCTGTACCAATGTTGTCTTTGTTCTGTGTCATATCTAAGAATCAAAGATTACGGTACGCGTGTATTATTGGGCTGCATCTTGGTCAGATGTCTTGCACTATTTTAATTTGCGTGTAAAATTGTCTTTGATGGAATTACTGTGCATGATACATATTTTTGACATCTTAATTTTGCTTGTAGATTTGTTCAGCTTTCTGCTAAATATGCCTGGCGTTACAAAGTTGGTTAACATGTTAGAAAATTTTGTAACCGGTTAGTTAATATTCAAACTGTCAAAGTTTTTTTTCGAATAATGGCTAGGGACAATTAGAGAGAACAGCGAAGGTTTGGGAAGGAGAAAAATCTGTCTATGAGTCATATAGTACCGTTGTCTATTGACCTAGGAATAGGTTTCTGAAGCAACAGTTGCAAGAGTTTGGTCATACACATCAATCTCTGGAAAAACACAACGTTAAGAGTTACGAGATAAACACCAAGAAGATAAACAGTTACAAAATAAACAGAAAATAAACCTCCGATACAAATGAAAACTCAGATCTAGTAAATAATAATTCACGTTAAAAGAAAATACCTAAGCATATATTTACTGTATGGTACAGGAGTAACCCGAATGCAGGAAGTTTTGGCTCATCTGAAGACAATAGTTGAAGCCGCACCCTTGTGGCAGCAAACCGTTGAGGCTCCTAAGACTAATAAACAGAAAGAAAGAAAGAAAATACACTATTTATCTCTTTACTCGTGTAATTGTATCTGATACGTCTTCATTTTTTTAGCCCCACGTTCCGGCTTTTTCCAATTTATCATTTAGAAATGAGACGACCGTCACTCAAAGAAAGGTGCGTCTCGATGCAAATACTGTGTTGGGGTCATACTGGTATAGTGGATTATCTTCTCTTGTTTGTCCACAAATGCTGCTACTAACGCCGCTGCTAAAATCTGCTGCTATAACTTCATCTACGTCTCCTGTTACTACTACTACGACTACTACTAAAATCGGCCAAAAATATCTAAATATCTGATACGTATCGATGCATCGCTATATTCCAACTATTTACAGATATCACAAATGTATTTTTTTTTAAAATGCTGCAACAAAATATTTTCCTTGAACTATCAAATAATGCCTGCTCTGTACATTTTATTCCATTAGAATTTGTAAGCCTATATAGTGCTGGAAAAAACATGGACTTTTCGGATCAGTTTAGGAGAAAGTAGGGAACCAGTCTGACTAACAATGAATGATGGGTAGTTTTTAAGCGTTATCCGGAATAAAGCCAGGCAGTTTCCTTAACCGTCTAGAGTATAAAGATATAAAGTTTCTGTAGCGTTGACGGGAACTCAAATATTCATCGTTTGAGTTGATTCCCAGCAGACATATTACAGTCTTTAAATCCTTCTAATGCAAGGCATGGTGAGAAAATATACTGAAGAGTTATGCTAATGCGTGATATCTAGTGTGCAAATAAAACATTTAAAATAATGGATCTTTCGTTCGTTCACCTTAGCCAGCTAGTCTCCATATACAAGACATGTGTAAATAAAAAAAATTATTTCTACGTCATGAAAGATATTCTATGACAGTCAGATATTGGGGGCAGATCCAGGAATATCGTTTATGGCGGACGCAAGCAAGTAGGCAGAGGGTCTGGGGACAGGATGTCCTGACGGTTGCCAAAGAGGGGTGAGCCCAGGAGGTTCCAGTATTTTAAGCGTTTGTAATTTGATCTTAATTTAGTAGTGCCATATCAATAACACGACAAGACACAGCTGTAGACGTGATCATCCTGTATGATATTTACTACAACCTTACAACACTGGTTGATGAAAAAAGCTTGCCTTTACTGATATGTTATGTAGATGAGGATTTGAAGCACAGTATCCTTTACAATCTGCAAAGTCATGTAGATTTCGTGGCAAGTAAAACAAATTATTCCAGACGTTGCATGAATTTTACAAGAAATGAGCCACAATCACAATTCAGTTTATCACACGGTAAAATACTACAATACTTTGCTCAATAAAGCATTGAAAATGTTCATAGATTTAGTGTCAATTACAATTAGACTCCCAAATCTTTACGATTATAAAAGCAATTTTCTTACATCATCAAAATATGCCACGAATGATTAATATGGAAATCAGGAGATAGAAGTATGAATTGGTTTATGTAATTTCTCACGTGATATGATCTATATGACGTTATTTCGACTCATTTAAGACTTATTATATCAGATTCTGAAATATGGCTTATATATGGGTCAGTGAATGTGTACTAAAATATGGCTTATATGTGGGTCATTGAATGTGTACTGATAATTATTAACATTTATAGCGTGTTTAGGCAGTAGCCCACCAGCATGCGAGTTGGCCCGCTAAAACAATTTATCCGCACAGATAAGTTTAATTATAAACTCAGTAACCTATTCAGTATGTATTTTGGATCATAATATTGCAAAGAAAGATTATGTTCTTGTTTTGTACAACCGTCGTTGAAAATTAAACCGAAACTAAACATTTAAAACTTGCAAGAAAATAATTTTCTAGAAGCAAATGAATTTACAGACCCTAGAAATAGTAAATTCTCTATGACTGATTCTACTTCTTTATGACCTTCATTATGCTTCTTTATGACCTTCATTATACTTCTTTATGACGTTCATGCTACTTCTTTATGACCTTCATTATACTTCTTTATGACCTTCATTCTACTTCTTTATGACCTTCATTCTACTTCTTTATGACGTTCATACTACTTCTTTATGACCTTCATTATACTTCTTTATGACCTTCATTATACTTCTTTATGACCTTCATTATACTTCTTTATGACGTTCATGCTACTTCTTTATGACCTTCATTATACTTCTTTATGACCTTCATTATACTTCTTTATGACGTTCATACTACTTCTTTATGCCCTTCATTATACTTCTTTATGACGTTCATACTACTTCTTTATGACCTTCATTCTACTTCTTTATAACGTTCATGCTACTTCTTTATGACCTTCATTATACTTCTTTATGACCTTCATTCTACTTCTTTATGACGTTCATGCTACTTCTTTATGACGTTCATGCTACTTCTTTATGACCTTCATTATACTTCTTTATGACCTTCATTCTACTTCTTTATGACGTTCATGCTACTTCTTTATGACCTTCATTCTACTTCTTTATGACGTTCATTCTACTTCTTTATGACCTTCATTATACTTCTTTATGACGTTCATTCTATTTCTTTATGACCTTCATTATACTTCTTTATGACCTTCATTATACTTCTTTATGACCTTCATGCTACTTCTTTATGACCTTCATTATACTTCTTTATGACGTTCATTCTACTTCTTTATGACCTTCATTATACTTCTTTATGACCTTCATTATACTTCTTTATGACCTTCATTCTACTTCTTTATGACCTTCATTATACTTCTTTATGACCTTCATTATACTTCTTTATGACCTTCATTGTACTTCTTTATGACCTTTATTATACTTCTTTATGACGTTCATGTTACTTCTTTATGACCTTCATTATACTTCTTTATGACGTTCATTCTACTTCTTTATGACCTTCATTATACTTCTTTATGACGTTCATACTACTTCTTTATGACCTTCATTCTACTTCTTTATGACCTTCATTATACTTCTTTATGAGGTTCATTCTACTTCTTTATGACGTTTATGCTACTTCTTTATGAGGTTCATACTATTTCTATTTTAATACATTTTATGCCGTTCATACATCTGTTCAACATTTGTACTGCTTCTTTATGACGTTCATATCAGATCTTTACATTTTTCATACTATTTATTACGACGTTCATATTTTGTTTTATTTGAATAATTCATTATTACGTTCATGTTACTCTATTGTGACCGTCATATTAATTCTTTATGACGTTTATATTACTTCGTTATGACGTTCATACTTCTTCTTTATGGCGGTCATACTACTTCTGTATGACATAATATGATAGCAGTGACTAGTAATGACTATTTAAAATGGTCACTTTGCAGAAATGAACATTTCTTCTCAACTTCTAGGATCTGAAATACGCAATATTTGCCATTCTGCTATCGCGTCTCTCACGGCCATTATTTAGTTTTACAAAAATGCACCTCTGCGTCACATGGAAGTCTAATGGCGCGTGCAAAATTTCACCTACAATAAAACCTAATCCATGTCCAGTACTGGACATATCGAACGGTAACAATAATACACAATGAATGGATTTTTTTATATAAAAGTTTATAATTTATATAACATAAGTACGTTTTTCTAAAATTAGTCATAAGGAAATATTGTGCAGTGGACGCCACGAGCAACAATAAACAAAGTTTTCACTTCACGAGTGAAATATCGACGTAGATCTACGCATAAAAACGTAGATTTTTAAAACTTTAATGGCAAGAAGAACGCTTTTTTAAATGGAATTTCTTCGGTGCCAATACATTACTACATCGTTTAAATATTCCGATATTTTACTTTAATTTTAGGAGAGCCACTTTTTCCAAATGTAACTGGAAAGTATAATGCTTTCAGTTCGATACTTTATCACTTAGAAACAATGAAGAAATTTTTATTTAATCTGCGGAGTAATACCATAAGCCTTGTGTGGTTGGGGATAGTGTATACAGATCGCAGAGCTGTTATACTAATCACTTTAGAGCATACAATCTATAAAAAAGCCCTTATTGATTATAAGTTGCCAATTAGGATTTTGGTTCTTTATTTTGTTCATTACTGCCTTCAAACTTGAAATCTGTGGCCTTGGCATGCATGGAATCTAGGTCTGTAACAGACGCTGTACCCATATTTTGACTGTTATTTAATTTCGGATAGCATTCAATATTAATCTATCCCCGTTTTCTCAATAGTTATCAGAACATGAGTATAATTATTATCTCTACTTAAACAATTTTATTCCTTAATTTAAAAACTGAGCTTTTTCCTGAAAACCTTATATCGTTTGTCGAAGGGTTTACCAGCCGTTTGATGATGTGTGGATGACACCGAATATTCAATAGAAACAGGTCATCTAAGTCATTGACGATGTGTACAATTCGTGTGGAAAACAATTTTAAAGTCGAGAACACGTTCAGACTATTTTCCTCTACAATGAGTCTGTATGGCATCTCATTGATTAAGCCTTGGCATATTTTAGAATACGTGCATGCAGAGAGAGAGAGAGAGAGAGAGAGAATAAATTAACATATGAAGAAAAATATAAAATGGGTCTAAATATGGAAATACAAATTTCAATAACATACACAAGGTCACATTTTCTTCCTGCAGATGACAAGAAAGTAGTTCGAAAGTGATATCGTGATGAAAGTGATATCGCCACTATCGTGATATCAATTTTCTCCGACTAACTAAGAGAAGGATATATGCGTTTTTTGTGTATATATAAAGAAATATTTCAGTAGTGAAAAAGTTCCTACTATTTACTCACAAAACAGATTTTATTCTCGTTATATATTTGCATAATCTATTTTGAGGCAAACACTTTCGATTTGCATGGATTTTTCTCCATTCTATGTTCTGAGGTAGGGGAATTTAGAAACATGACAGAACTGTAAACACATCAGAGTATAACAACATTAAACAGCAGATTTGTATGATTTATCTATAAGAATTTCGGTTTCGGTTTTTTTTTAAATATTTCTCCATTAAATGTGAATTTATGTGTGTTGACTAGCTTGCGGTACATTTCGGTAACAAATGACGAACTCAGATTTCAATTGTCATTTAAATTATTCGACTACAATAAACCTTAATGAATGTATGATTTCGCCATCATTTTCATACGTGATTATGTTTGTGAATACAGTTAAAACTGCTACAATGTTATTACTGTGTAATCAACAGTTGTTCTACACAATTTGTACCGCTTGTCGTTGAATGTTGCTACTATTTACTCACAAAACAATTAAAACTTTAATGGCAAGAAGAACGATCGATTTAAATGGAATTTGTTCGATACTGTATGGGAGACAGAGAATATCAAATAGTAAAGAGGTCATGTAAGTACAGTCAATGACTATTCGCATGATTTATGCGGAAAAGATATCATAACAAAGTTATGACTACGAGTCAGCTATTCTTTCATTCATGGTTATTGCGTACGAAATTCGTGAAACTTGTTAAAAGAATATCATCGTTACCCTAGGCAATCAATATAAAGAAATCATTTCTTTTAATAAATTTAATTTAAAATGGGCATTCACTTAAGATTACGTATAAATTATCCTAGTGCACATGGGTTGCTGCTTATAGATGCCAAAAGACTGCAACAAAACTAACGATGTTTACTACATTTTATTACGTAGCAAAGGTGCAACCTGTCGCAGCAAATTAAGCCTGTTTACCACGGCATCGTGTTAAAAATGCTAATGCAGAATGGTAAAACAAAACTAATTGCGTGATGCATTTCGTGACAGGTTACGAATGTAATGAATTATAAAAATACTAATTAATTTGTAAAATCTAGGTGTCTGATTTAAAATGTAGAGTAGCGAATTTTCAAGCAAATTCGCGATGATTTATTTGGTAATGCGTCGGACTCGTAATCCAACAGTCGCGGGTTTGATACCCGTTCATGCTGTACTAGGTTAGCTGCCTCGTTGTGTCCTTGGGAAAGACAATATCAGCTCCCATACTGTCAGTATGATACAGACAATAATGTGGTAAAATTGCCATTAAAGGCAGCAACTGACCAATCCTCCCACACCTCTTTACCTCTACACTTCTCAATTCAACGGGTCCATCTATGAACAGACTAGAGACCCGTTGGTTTAATTAAATTAGTCAGAATTTTAATGGGTTTTCTGTTACGGGAGAGTTGACTGCAATAGACTACTTGTTCCCACGAGTTAAATTGTGCATTAGGTATGATCACACAACTCTTTTATTTCTCAAATCAAATTTTTATTTCTAAATTATGTCGAGAATTGTAGGAATACTCTCTATATGTCTTAAAGCTAAAGTAAAAACATCATTAGTAAATAAACAATGTCCGACTTGACATTGATTGAAATTATTTTATAACATTGTGAACACAGACAATTAATACCATGAAAAAGTTACAGAGACTAGGATGAGATCAACAGACACAAATAGTAAAATTTAGCAATATCAGCTAATAACTAAACCAAAATTTTTAGAAATATACAAACAAATCCCTCACAAACAAGCAAATAAAAGGTCAATAATTTTCTTTTATAATAAATTGATTAGATTTGAAATTGTATTTTTCATTCATAAAAGCAAAGGCCTTTATAACTCGTGAGATAGTGCAAGAAACTTCCTGTTTATTTTGTTCTAACTTTTAAAACCTTCTGTTTTGAAATGATTATTTTGTTGAGGGCACAGACTTTCCTAACAGTAAAGGGTCATTTTACATATGAATTCAAAACAGCATTTAGGTGTTGACAAGCAATACAACTAAAGCCGTACCCATCACGTGCTGAAAGAATTATCATTACATATTAAGACGAAGTTTCCTACCGTATAAATGACATAGCGATGACAATATCGTTTCCAATATAAAACTTCGCTGAAGTTGTTATCGTGTTATATGGAATCATGTTTAAAGAATTTTCTAGGATTTGTTTTATTCAATCACAAAGTTTCTTCATATACCTTCTCATTGGATTTGTTTTTAAATAGTAAACTGTATAAAAGCCATCTCTTACGGGAAATTTTCAGAGAACTTTGTTTTACAAGGCTACACAGAATAGACCGATATGATTGCACATAATTACGTCAAATAATGTATACTTCCGAAGATATAATTTATCAGCCACGAGCGTGAAGTAAGCATCAAGTGACACCAAGTTAACTTAGCCGACTATATATACACCAAAGAAACTTTATTTTTGATCATCAATTCAGTTCGTGCTGAAGGTTGTGCAGCAAAACGTGTGGGCTACAGGAGTGATCAAAATATGGCCTCTCAAGGAATCTTGTTTATGTCTTTTCTAGTCTATGGATTATTACTGGACGTTTCGAAAGGTGGGTATTTTACTGTATTAGTAAATACTAATATGTACCAGTTTCATAATCGATTCGATATAACTGAAGTGGGAACTGAACGTTTGTTTCAAGCAGTGTACTACTGATGTTACAATTTTATGGTTTGCATCAAATTCATTTAAAGAATGAGGGAATGTTTGCTATTGACAAGACTGTTAATGTAAGAATAATACGTTTATTCGGAAATAATTTTCAGAGTAAAGCACGATATACTCTAGATTTTATGCATTATCAATGTTTCAAAAGTCAGTGACATCATTGAATGTCGAACTATGAAGCGAAACCGGTAGACGTTATTTTTATTGTAAATATTGGATTAAACAAACGTCGTAAGAAATCAACATCTGTTTTAAACTACACAGTCTTTACATACAATGCATACTGCATGTTGGCAATTGGCCCACTTTCAGTAATTTGGTCATTTTCAGCATCTTTTGATTGATTTTGTAAATATATCCAAGCCACTTCTAATGAGTCTAGCCTGAAACCGAACACCATCATCATCATACAAACTGTTATGTGTCTCCATCATCATCATACAAACTGTTATGTGGCTCCGAATGTAATTGTTACTGTGCAAATATAAAGGATATAACTTATGTCATTAATCAGTAGAAAACCTTTTAAGGTAATCCAATACTGTCTTGCACTTTTTATTTTCCTTGAGTTCGCCACTGAATTTACACACACACACACACACACACACACAAACACACAAACACACACACACACACGCACGCACGCACGCGTCTGCAGAAAGGCTATTTTGTAATTCAATATGTTCCAAATATGCTGGTGATACCTCCAAAAAACAGTAAACTATAATTATGCAGTAGTATTGTTCAAATATGCTCCAAATTCATTAACTCGGAAATGATTAAATATTCCGCAAAATGCATGAAAATACAACAGGGTGTTCTCCCTACATAGATAGAAACTCATTCGACTCCTTGAATAATACGCTTTGATCAGGAAATATTGATTTAATGTCAATGTTATAACTTTCAAAACCTTTCACTTTAGATAATAGAAAGAAAAAAATACAACGTATATTCATAATGTTGTGGGCAACGTTCACAAGTAAAACACTAATTAATTTAGCAGAAGTTAGACAGAAATACCTAAGACATTCTAACATTGTAAACAATAATACATAACAGAACGTTAAGGGAACATAATTAATTCACAAACGTTTAAAGGGAAAAAATGTAGCATTTGACGATAACCTTAAAATACGTAAAGGATCGTGGACAGTTAAAGCTTTCTTCTTCATTACCTTGTGAGTAGTTAATGGGGATCTTATAGGGTCTATGGGATTTATCATTACAAACACCCTTGGGAACATATAGGGTCTATGTAAATTTAACATGGAGAAAAATCGTGGGAACATATAGGGTCTATGGGAATTAACATGGCCAAAAACCCTGGGACAATATAGGGTCTATGTAAATTTAACATGGACAAAAAACCCTTGGGACTGTATAGGGTCTATGTAAAATTGAAACAGGGAGGGTCTCTATTTTTTTTTAAAAAAATAAAATAAAAAATAAAATAAAAAAAGGGGTAGGCAATTCAAAGACTATCTCTTTTCGAGAAATATGGCTGGCCCTGAAAAGGGCCTTTGGGTTTTCTTCTTCTTCTTCTTCTTCTTCTAATTTCTTCTTTTCCTCCACCAAGTTCTTATTTTATCTCCTACACTCTTCTTCTCTTTCTTTTTTTTCTTCTCCTCCTCTTCTTTCTTCTTCTCTTCCTCCTCTTCTTTCTTCCTCTTTTCATTTTCTTCTTCTTTTTCAATCTTTTCGTTCCATTTGCTTATTCTTATTCCTTCCTCTTCATCCTCCTTCTCCTCCTTGATCTCTTTCATGACACCACTAATCTTGTCCTTTGCTTTCCTTAAGTTATTAATTTCCATCTTCACACGATGGGGACTATAGGAATAATGGTCTTCAACCAGTCTTATTAGCATCTGTTCCATTATTCCTAAGTTGTCTAAAACGTCTTGCAAGGTTTGAATTTTGTCGATTTGGTTTGACGCCATCTTCTTTTTATTCTTTGCAGAATGGTTTGAACAACGAACACTGTGGGTTATTATAGTGAAAGCGCGGACGTGATGGAAAACATCCCCCTAAAAAACATAAAATCGATCTTACCTAGATCATGACCCAACAACGCGCGAACGTGAAGGAAAACATCCCCACTTTTCTCATTTCATATAATATAACCCAAACTATACTCTCCACATACGCTAAGAAACAATAAAGAAACCCATAATCTACTATTCACACAAACTTACTTTATTAGTTACTAACACACAATCACATACACTCCCACTATTAATAAAGAGTTAGTGTTTATTTTCACACTACTCTACCTACACACATTGGCAAATCGATCGTGATTTCTTTTCTAGAGTATTGGGTAGCCCTGAAAAGGGCTGTTTTGTTTGGAACTTCATGGACACCTGGTTAATGGTGGCACCTTCCAGGCCTGGCGCCACATACACATCTTATCCCCCAGTTACTTTTTACCTTTTGGGGGGAGAGAGCAGAGACAGGATATGTCGCTTCAGAATCCCAATTTTCGCTCTCTGGGATTTTGAAATTTCTTCTCTCCTTTTCCTCCTCCTCTTCTTTGTTTCTTCTTTCCTCTTTATATCTTCTTTCTTCTTCTTCTTTATATCTTCTCTCCTCCTCTTCTTTGTTTCTTCTTTCCTCCTCTCTTATCCTTCCCTCCTCGACAATGGCTTCCGCGGCCAGTTCATTTAATATGCGCCTGGCATATTCCAGATGCACATGAAGCTCCAACAGTTTCTCAAGTCTCGTGTTCATTTTTTGGTGTTGATCAATCAACAAGGGTAGCTGGACTGCCGAACGAGTTTCAATTTATACTGAAAGCGCGGACGTGAAGGAAAACATCCCCCTAATAACATAAAATTCATCTTACCTAGATCATGACCAAAAAAAACAACAACGCGCGGACCTAAAAGAAACACTCACTCACTTTTTATGCTACCCATCACTATTTTAAATTTTTTTATAAATCACTTCAATAGACTATCCACATACACAAAGCAATTCAATCTAACTCCAACTATACACCTCAAACACTAAGAAAAGATATCATTTTAATCTACTATCCACACCAACTTACTTGAGCTCTTACAAACACAAACACACCAACACATACCCTCACATTTTTAAAAAGAGTTAGTGTTTATTTTCACACTACTCTACCTACACACATTGGCAAATCGATCGTTACTTCTTTTCTAGAGTATTGGGGTAGCCCTGAAAAGGGCTGGTTTTTTTTTGTTTGCTATGGCATTCTTTTTTAGTTTCTAAGAATGCGATGTCCTCTGAGGATAGACTTTCTGGCGATAGGTCTGCTTCTTCGGAAAGAGAAGAAGAACTCTTTGGTGTCGATACGACAATCGACAAAGCCTCTGTCAGCTTCAGGTTGTTGCTGCTGTTGCTGTTGTTGCTGCTGTTGCTGCTGTCTCTGAAGTCTGTACTTCTCCGTCCATTCTTCTTTTTCCCTGTTCACTTCTTCTCTGAAGAGCTCTTCTATCAGGTCTTCAGTGATTTTTAACATTCTCACATTCTCTATTTCTTCTGGCTTCGGTATCAGACTGTGTCTGACCCTATGCAAATTCACGTAGGCTTCGTTGAGCTTAGCTAGTTTGGAGCACATCTTCTTAGGAGGATGAGTCGACAATGGATGGCTAGACTGGAAACAACCCCGGTTATTATAGTGAAAGCGCGGACGTGAAGGAAAACATCCTCACACGATTTTCGATTCGCAACGTTCAGTGATTGTCATGAGAGGGATAGTAAGAAATGAAAGAGCATCAATTCAACATTCTTATAGCTAAACAAAAGACAAAAGCATTTTTTCAAAACACAACATTTTTTATTCAAAAATCACTTAACACTAAACAACAACTCTAACATTTTTTAACAATAATCCAACACTATAACATCAAACCATTTTTTTTTCAAATCACTAACATTTTTTTCTCAATGGACAATCTACTTTAAACAAGGCTGACAACGTTGTGAATGAAATTGTGATTTCCACTGTTGGAAATCATTAGGCCATTGATGGACACTACGTTTCCTAGCTTGAGACAAAAGATAAGCATAATGGTCACAAAACCATCGATCTACTTTCACATCATTTCTAGAAGAAGAACGAGGATCAAAATGAGTCACTAAATGTTCTAAGGAATAGCCCAGGCTGCGATGATGCAGAAAATACACACAATACTGTCCACACACCAAGGAATCTGTGCCTTGTAATTTCACGTTATTGAATCGGGTGGTTTGAGCATTTCTTCTCATAAAGTCGATGATATCGTCTTCCAAAGGGGGCAATCCGTACGAATCGAAATATTCCACACATCCTTCTTGAGGAAAGTAGACGGCTACCCAGTGGGTTCCTGGGAGATGACTGTCGTCCGTGTTGATCACGTAAGCTTGATGGTCTTTAGGTTTGCGATGAGGGAGTTCATCTTTAGCACAGACGACGGGATTCCAAGAAGACGTATACGAACTGTGGTTCAAAAGGTAATAAAGTTCCCAGGTATCCATTGTTTTGTGTTTTTTCTTCACAGGTAATAATAAGTCGTCAATTCGATCCTGACTTTTTGCTTGAAAATGTCTGACGAATAAACGGTTATTCGTTCTGTTTCCTCACTCTGATTCAGGAGAGTTTCGATACGATGGATCTCTTGAGTGGTTAATGGTGGACAAGAATGTTCACGCAAGTCTTTATACCACTGGTGCAACACGTCTTTGTTCGAGATGAGACTCCAAGCTTCGTCCAGATACTCGTCCAATTTTTCTTCTTGACTTAACATCAGGCATTTATCGTGTTGAATTTGACTGGGATGATCGTTTTGACATCCATAACAATTTTTCTTGATCAATTCCGTCATTTTGTCGACCAAGTGTTTGGCAAAACAGGAGACTAAATGGGCTTCTTGTTCTGGCCATCTCGACTTCATCATGATTACTTCTTCTTTTTCCAGGGTCTCCTCACATTCCATGTCCAAAGTTTCTCCACTAGGTAAAGAGGGATAACAGTCTTCCATGGTTTCTAGTAATCTAGAATGACTTCTCTCAAACTGTTGATTTCTATGGTATTATCAAATTCTGCATACAGGATGACGTTCACTGTATCGTCCAGTGGCTTTGCAAACTGAAGTTCCACACGAATCTGGCCGGATTTTATAGGGTGGAAATGTCCTTCGTCGCTGCCTTGGTCTGGAGTGAAATCGAAAGCCCACAAAGCATAGCCTCCTGCATAATCGTCGTACGTAATGCCGTGACTGGTGTTGGTTCCTAACTGGCCCGTGGCTTCGTACAAGGACAAGTACGATCTCAAGTAATTGTTCTTGGTAAAGTCAGGTTCGAAAGGTCGGGTACACAAGGTCTTGCCATCACGACTGACTTCGATTTTCTTCACGTTGAAGTGCTGAAAGTTGAAAGGATTTTTAGCGAAGTGTCCGTTGAAGGTTGAATTCTCGACCATGCCAAGGATTAAACGTTTGGGTAACTGTCCTTGAAACAGATGATCTTCGATCATGGAATGATGGTTAGCGGGAATGGTGAACGTTTTCACTTCCACACGTCGTATGGGATACTTGGCGGTTGTTCTGCTCAACGTTTGACTGATGTCGTTACCTACTTTGGGTAACACTTCCACGCGTCGTACGTAGAGTTTGGCCTCTTCGATTTTGCTTTTAGGAGCCTTAGTAGCATCAGCCAACAAATGGAAAGCGGTACTGCTTCGATTCAGTCTGAGGCGGACATTGACCCCGTTCAGCAAATACTTCTCTTGCAACCACATGTCCAAATGCAAACGATCCATCAGTTCTAAACTCCTCTTGTCTAAGATTTTGATTTCTCTTTGCTCAAAGCCACTATTGGTTCCATCTACAAGGTCGAACTTGCCCGCTTCGTCAGGTTCCCACAGCACACAGGCATTGAGATGGGTATCCTTGGCATCTATTCCGTACGTCAAGAGATTTTCCAGGTAGGCACGGTAAGGGTAAGTATCCATGCTGCTGCTGACCACTTTGTTATTCAAGTACAAGTCCACTGAGCTGAACAAGGAATGCATGAAATTGTTGACGGGAGCTATATTCTCAGTGTCATCTATTCCACCATCATCCTTATCTAGAACTTTGACTTTCAAGTACAAGTAACTGCTATTCAAATCGATGTAATCTTCGGGTTGTCCTTTGATTTCAAACTCGATGGGAGCGGAATCGGTCAATGAGGAGACGGGATGAAATTCCACCCACTGGGATTCTTGCATCGTCATCATGGTGGGGGGCATGGTAAACAGATCCAGTTCCGTTTTGGAACAAGCGGAAGACTCTCGGTGCATCATTTTGTTCTGTTCTTTCTCAATAATCGAAAACGTCTAAGTCTCGAACGGTTCTTCTTTTCTTGGCCTTTCTCGCTTGAAGTCTGGTGAAAGGGTGTTTTCTTCGTCGTCTTTCTGCCTTGTCCTTGCTGAATGCCTGACTCGGTAGCGTGCAGGGCATTTATAGGTGTGTCTCGTCGACCTAAAATGTCTTTGCCCGTTTGCAGCAAGACATTTTTGCCAGCCCTCATGAAGGCTTCTTTAGGGTTTTGTTTGTCGATGATGACATTTTGGAGAAATTCTTTGCCTTGCGTCAGTCCCGCATCTTTCAAGGCGTGCAATCCGCGTGTCACCATCGGTTTCAACACCGGGGCCACCGAACGAAAGGCCGATTTTAACATGTCTCCTAAGCCGTGTCCTCGCTGTCGAGCCACCCCTCGGTACACTGGATACATGACTTACTTACGAGTCGTGAGAGAACCGTTTTCGAAAATGGAGTTTCTCCGTGACTTTTCCTTTGGTGAATGGAATATTTTGTCCCAAATCTCCTTTTATAGTAATGTTGACCGTGTCCAAATACGACTTGCTGACCGGCAAATAGTGAGGATGGACAAATTCGCGGTGAACGTGGTAAGTGTTTCCACCTTCCTCGTCAGCGTTCGCGGCAGAATCCACTTTGAAAGGAATGACACGCAGTAACGGCACGGAGGTGTGTCCCACCACGTTGTACTCCACCACATCGGAGTACACGAACATCAAATTCAGTCCTTGGTTCAGTTCTACCGGGGTACGAAATAACTTGCTAAAAGACTCGTTGTCGTAAACGCTGGGTAATTCGTTGTTCTTGAGTATGGTCATTCTCAGGTTCATGTCTCCGCCCAACATGTCAAACAATTCAGGACAAAATAAAATGGACAGGACTTTACTCCGTTCAAATTTCATCAAGAAGCGACGAGCTACTTTGTGGTACTCCATGGTGACACTTTTGTTCTTGACAATGTCAAAAGCTTTCCCAAACACGCCATTAAACTTGGTAGCTATGGTGTTGACCAAATGTTGACCACTAAAATAATAGCCTGGGAGAATGGACAAGTGGTAGGTCGACTTTTGAGTTTTCTCATTATAGGTTTTAATGTCAGATATGGTAACTCTCTTATCCAACTCCTGTTGCAATTGCTCGTCAAGAACTTCCACATCAAATTTATTTTGATTGGGAAGGACATTGAAGACTTGGGTTGGGTGAATCATTTCTACTAAAGCCACTTCCCAATGGGCTTCGTGATCTAAGGGGATGGCTTGAGGTAATTTGGCCGTGTAACAGCACAACGTGTTGTTGGGAAACACCTCCATGGAACTGTCACTGGGTAAGGTTAAGTAAAATTGGTTTTGGTGACTCATAATTCTAGAGTTCTGTGGCTGTCCGAGGGGATATTACTGGACGTCAGAGGTGTGTCTCCGCCCAAAATGGGGTTCTGGTTGTGGTTGTTGGAGTGGTGACTGGCACTGGCACTGGACACAAGGTTCCCGGGGTTCCCGTTCGAGGTGAATTTCAGGGAGGGATTAGGAAGCAGGTAACCGATGGAACTGCTCAATAAAATGGTCCACAATTGTTTGTCTCCTTGTTGCAAACTCAAATTGGCGATGGCTGCCCCGATGACACAATACACCACGAAGATTTGGCAGAAAAAGACGATTTGCGTTTTAGGCACACGTTCTCCACACCACACCCACAAGGGTTGTTTTTGTAAATCTTGCACAGAAGAACTAGGGGAAGGAGGAGTGGTCGACGTAGCTGCGTCTGCTGCTGTGTGAAAGGGCATGATGGTCACTTCTTCTTTTTATAGTCGATGACTTGCGAAGCGTCGATCCAAGAATCGAAACTGGGTGGATATCCTTTCCAACGTACTTTGACTTCTTTGACACGTCGTTTGCCCACTTTACGGGTTCTGCGTTCGAGAATGCTTTCGATGTCGTACACGTCGTCTTCTTTTTTGGTGACACGTTGTAACTCGGGCAAATAAAACGTTCCTTTGAGTACTTCTCCGTTCATGTCTTCCAATTTATAGACGGCAGGATGACGGCCATGTACTCGTCCAGTGACGCGAAACAATTCGGTTGTCCAGTTAGGTAAGTAACCTTTGTCGAAAGTGCGTTTGGTTTTGCCAATGCGCACCCAATCTCCTACGGTCAACTCTCCACTTTTCTTGGGGACAGCCCTCGTCGGGGACGTACCGAACAGACGCTCAAACACCAACACTTCATTGTCGGGAGTCACGTCTTGCGGAGCACGTCCGATGCTTCGATGGTAAGATTGGTTGTACGCTTGCACCAGGTGCGGTAAGATGTCGATGTACTTCAGAGTGTGGTGATGCGTAAAATATTTCCACATGCGTTCTTTCAAAGTGCGTTGAAAACGCTCCACGATGCTGGCTTTGGTTTCGGGATTCTCGGTGGTAAAAAAATGAATGTCACGTTTCTTTAATTCTTTTTGGAAAGCTTGGTTCAGAAATTCGGTGCCTTTGTCCGTTTGCCATCGAAGAGGGTGACGGCCACTTTGTTTCAACACTCGTTGCAGGGCTCGCACTAACTCGCTGCTGGATTTGGAAGTCAAGGGCACGACCCAGGCAAATTTGGAAAAGACGTCGATGACACAAAACAGATATTTGTAGCCACGATTGTAGCTGGCCAAATGAGAGACATCGGCTAAATCGGCTTGCCATTGATGATCGATGCCTTCCACTCGGGTGCGACTTCTGGCAAACTTGCGTCGAATGGGTTTGTGCAAAGTGTAGGTAGCTTGTTCTTGTAACCATCGTTGCACTTGAGGTAAACGGAGACTTTTCATTCGCGTTTTGGCAGCACGATACAATTTTTGAACTCCTGCGTAACCTGCAGGATGCGAGGGATCGTAGTAAATGCTAGCTAAGACTTTTTCCATTTTTTTGTGTTGATTGGTGTCTTAATAAGGCACCCACTCCTGGAAGAGGCTACTCTTTTTCTCTTGGGGTATTTTCTTGGATTGCAAGGCTTTGCGTGTGCGACCGGCAATAGGTGTCGAAGAGGAGGATGTCTGAGCAGGGGATATCGGTTCTTGTTTCACTTCTGTCTTCACTTTCTTTTTCTCTTGTGAGGAAGAAGGGGTGGCCATCATCTTTTTAATCCATCCAATTCTGGAGGTAGGTGGTGTTGTTAACTTGCGTACTTTTTCTGGTGGAGTTTGAAACCCTTCTTCTTCTTCTTCTTTTCCTTTTTCTGTCTTGACCACTGGTACCGGTACTGGTACTGGTACTGGTGATGGTGCTGGACTTTTCATCAAGGTCTTAAAATCTTTCAAAGTGGGTAGAGCTGTTTCGTCTAAAGCTTTCTGGTGAAAGAGTTGCAGTCGTTGCAAGAGTTGACCGTACTTTTGCGATTTTTCTGTTTCGGACAAATCTTGGCGATCCATCAAGGATTGCAATTCGTGTTGTAACTGGGACATCTCGCTCAAATGGGGATTGGGAGGTAAATGCGGGGTGCGTTGTTCTTGCCACCGATGGTATTCCATCCATCGTTTGTAAGGCACTAAAGCTAGTTTTCGTCCTTCCATGGGGTTGTCAGGGGTCGATTCTGAGATCTTGGAACTTCCGAGGCCTTTTTATCTTGCTCCCACCAGTCCTCCCAACATGGTTCCCAAGACTCCTTTCAGTATGGGGCCTAACAAGAGAGGTAAAATGCCTCCACGTTGGACCAACATCTTCTTTTTTTGACGAATGGGAATTTTCTTTTGAACCATTTGGCGAAGAACGTGACGATGTTTGCCTAAGCATTGTTTCTGGTGTTTGGACAAAGGGATCGTGCCTTTCAAAACGTTCAAACAACATTCGCACACGGTATCGATGACCTCTTTGGAGGCCGTTTGAATGAGTTTTTTTCGTAGGGGTGAAGAAGCTTTGGACAGGACAGATAACAGGTCCCCATGTTTAGCTAAACGTGGTGGCAGTCCTTTCCTTTTCTTTCCTTGGGGTTTTCTGGAGGGTGACATTTTTTGCTTGTGGGTTCCGGGACATTCACCGAACAGACACTAACGTCGATGACTTAACGCACGCCCTTTTATCTTTTTTTTGGGACTATCGCTTTGTCATAAAGGTGACAATGTTTTTCCCAAAATCACCAAGGAATCCTCCCCTTTGTTGACGTCTCTTTTTCTTGGAACGACTGTGTCTTTTCTTAGGGTAATGTCGATGCTTGGCTAAGCGCTTTGTCGGATGACGCGTCTGCCTTTGTCTCTTTCTTTTGTGGCTTCTTGGAGGTGACATCTTTTTTACAAGTTCACTGATACCCCGACTTGGTCACAGGCTCTTTTTATACTGGAACGCGTCGCCACTGATTGTCTTTACGTTTTATCAGTTTGAGGACAGGCATGACACGTCGTGCAGGGGTACGCAACGGACTAAATCGAGCCAGTTCTTGCTTGGACAAATCCAGTAAACTTTGTAACATGCCCGATCTTTCTTGGACTTTGATTTTGGGAGAAGGTACTTTGTGAGCAGCAGCCACTGCCACTAAATTGGAGGGTCCTGCCACTGGGGAAGTTCTTTTGGGGGTCATCAACGGAGATGTTCTTGGTGTGATCAACGTCTCCAAGTACTCTTCAGTTCTGGGTGTCATCCACGGAGAAGTGGATGAACGTGAGGATGCCGGAGACGCAGTCACTGCCGTGGCAGGTCGTGGTTTGCGAGTGTAAGGTTGCGTCCTGGCCGAAGTGCCTCTCTTGCGACTAGTTTTCTTCTGTGGACTTTTCTTTTTCTGGGGACTTTTTCTCTGTTTCTTTTTCTGGGGGCTTCTTTTCTTTTTCCGGGGTGGTGGTGTCTGGTAAGAGGAGGGTCCTGCCACTGGAGAAGTTATTCTTCTTGGGGACCTGGTCTTTTTCTTTTTCTTCTTGGGGCTTCGTTGGACTTTTGTCTTGGGGATAACTTTGGGGGCATTAGGATCCCATCTTAAGAGTGAGCGAATGATGACCCCTCCTAGAGTACCGCTCCCTCCAGGTTTCAAAATGATTTGTTTTTTGGTTTGAGTGTCGATGCGGGGATCGGCCAGTTGGACCAAAGCGACTTTGTTTCGATCGAAAAAGCGTTTGGTTTGATGAGGAATCTGAATGATTCCTTGGAGTAATTGACGTGCCGTCACCGTGAACCGTCGTAAGACTTCTTTGAGACTAGCTTCTAAGACACGGGCTCGTGTTTGTGGATCTTTTTCTCGACTGATGCCATACAAGGCACGAATCAATTTGACGGGAAGATGCGACTGAAGGGACGTCATGTTCACACTGTGTGAGACAGACGAAAAAGGGTCTGAGGTTTTTATAGATTTTTTGATGGGGAGTGAAATGAAGTCGAGGACGGAGACGTGTACAGGACAGGCCCTCCGTCTTGGCACCAGTGGTGAAACAAGTGGGTACGAAATCGCAAATCCTCGGGGGTCGTAGGTTTCAAATCGACGAGTGAATAGGCGTGTGGCGTTTGAGTGGCATCGTCGTACGCCTGAGTCAGCCAAGGCGTTCCTAACTGTTTGGCTAAGACTTGCACTTGCGATTTATCTCGAGGGCTTTTAAACAAGACCACGTAATGTGCATTGAGACTGATGGTGCGATGGGCTTTACTTTGTTGAAACAAATTTTGGGTGATGTAAATGACACTGGCATTACGGTGATGCCCTTTGCGCGTGAACCACAATTTAATTTCTTCTTCGTCTTCTCCTAACATGTCGTCGAAAATGACCAAATGGGTTTGACGGGAGTCAGAGACGATGCCGTCGTCTTCTTTAGGAATGCCTTCCACAAACACGATGGAATCGCCTTGACTTTCTCGCAAGAGGCTGTACGCCGATTGCCACTCTTTGTAACACCACACGATCCGTTGAGGTGGCCGATCGATCAAATGATGTTTATGTTCGATCAAACGTTTGACGAATTCGGTTTTGCCTGAACCGCTAGGTCCAGCAATGAGCATGTTAAAGGGATGGCGAAGATACAAAGCCTCCCAACTGGCACGATCTAAGTGTTCGTCGATGACTTTGACAGTAGAGGAAGAGGGAGCAGAGACAGCAGAGGTAGCCATGGTGTGAGAAATGTCACTTGTGACACGAAAACGAACAAGACAAGAGTTTATATACTTTTTCAGAACACGTTTATTGAATGTTTTTTTATCAAACATGAATACGAAAGACAAAAATACATAAAAGCCAAAGGCTTAAGTACAAGGATAAAAGGCACATGATAACGATGAACGTGGAATAAACACAAGTGTCTGTACAACAATCACATCTTTTGGGTAATGTTCTAACCAGTTCAACAGGGGGTAAGGTCACACAAGTGTCCTCCCGAAAGGGTCTTTCAGGTCTGTCCACGACAGTCCTGTCCTGGGTGACGGGTTCTTCTGGCACCGTCACTAACACGGGTTGAAAAGTAACTTTTTTCCTTGAACAACTCTCGTGCATACTGGGCCACTTCTTGGGTCCAAGCCTGAAAATCCCATTCTTTCCAGGCACGGACATCTGTCCAATGGGGATGTAAGTCACAAGCTACACACACATCGTCATACACGTCTTGGGTAGCTAAAAGTTGACGAATCTTTTTTTCCCGTAGAGGTCGAGAAGTATCCAGATGAAAACGCAAGGCTTTGAGCAAAAGGAGTTTTTCGTGACCATTTAAGGCCATGGAGGTGGTAAGTACTGATCGTAAAGAGTCCACAAAGAATCGGCTGGTAAACGAAATCCCAAAAAACAAGTCACTAAGACACACACCACTTGTCGTCCCAAATTGAATGGATACAGTTCTTGTAATAATCGATGGTAATGATCCACGGTTTGAATATGGTCATTGAGTTCCTTCCACGGAATCTGTTGGATGACATGTGACATAAGTCGTGGCATGGCAGCCTGTTTTTATAGTCTCTTTGTTTCGGAAACAATACACGTACTTTCTAGCCAGAGATCTTCGTTCTCCAGTAGGGAATCTAAATCTTGCATACTGTAACCGAAACTTCAGAGTTCGTTTAGAAGTTTCCTCTTCCTCTAAGTAGATTCCACGTAAAATATGTTGATAATCCTTTAACTTGTCTTCCTCAATGTATTGCTGTAGGTGAATCTCGAAGTAACCAAAATAATGAACATTTCGATCATTCACTAACTCAAAGTGTTGAACAAGGTCTGACCACTGAAACAATTTCTGACGAATCAGTTCTCTTATACCATTCAGGTACCAGTGGTTAAAGATCTGGTGACGTAACGGATGCAATTGTTCTTTACGTTTGACTTGTATTTTCACCAGCTCTCGGTAAATGCGTTCTCTCAACTCCACAGGCAAAGCACGAATGTTCTCTAGCAAAGTATCCATGAATAGGTCATACTAAATCCTCTTTGGTCTGACACAATAAATGTACTCTTTGCACAAACATGGTTTCACTTCAGTGTCAAATTTAAATCGTTGAGTCACTAATCTACACATTACAATTCGTTCAGAAGTTTCCTCTTTCACTAAGTTGACATTGTGTTCAAGATGTTGGTAATTCGTTAACTCTTCCTCTGGAATTCGATGCAGTACGTTTACAATGATGTAGGTAGAATCGTCCATACCAAACCAATCCTTTTTAAAACTAGAGGATCGTTGATCAATGTCTGTCCGATGGAACACTTTCAATTGAATCAATCCTTGTATAGCCTTCAGGTACCAGTGGTTCAAACACCGGTGACGTAACGGATGCAATTGTTCTTTACGTTTCACTTGTATTTTGACCAGCTCTCGGTAAATGCGTTCTCTCAACTCCACAGGCAAAGCACGAATGTTCTCTTGTAAAGTATCCATGAACAGATTATTATGGTAAGAAGTTACTTCAATGTCTCGGTCCCACTAAGGGTAAGTAATGACAATTCGGTGACCATCGAGCATGTTCTACGTAGGCCGAATCTTGCGGTTCCCAGTGGTGAAGTGTCACATCGCAACTGAAGCACCTGACTTTATCTCCTTCGCCCAAGTAGAAAAATCCGGCTCTGGCTAATTCTTCGGGGGTCGGTCCTCCCAGATACTTTGGCCATTTTCCTTTGAACGATTGAAGACGATTTTCAAAGTCGCAGTATTCCGACAAACGCACAGGAAACGAATATTCGTTTTTCACAGGTTCGTTTCGATGAGGGTTGAGTGACATGGGTAGGAGTTTGCTCAAGGCTGGATGACATCCGTAGGGGGGTAGACGTGAAGGTGAACATTCCCCTTTAAAACGAAACCCAGTAAAATGTCCAAGAGGACGAGCGGCATCACTTTCGCATCCGACAGGTTTGACACGCACAGCATCACTTTCCATGATAGGGGTAGGGGCACTAAAGTTCCCATGATGCTTTACGGCATCGCTCAGGTCACAACGTACAGCATCGTATCCATCGCAAGGCTCACAATCGCACTCGTCTGCAAACTCCGTTACGCAATTACAATGGTAACCACATGGACAATCGCAGTTTCCTTCCGGACATTTTCCGTCGCAATGCATGGGTCTTATCCATCCAATATTAGTCACACTAGAGGAAGATACAACTTTTTTACAATCCCCAAACTGGAACGATGTCTCTTTCAAAGTATTCATCTTGTTTGCTCGGTCTTGGTAGTCACAATGAACTATCGATCTTGCCTAGGGTTCCTTTTTATATACAGACCAATACCGACGTGACCGTACGGTAAGGTGAAATGATTGGGAAGTCGAACTCGCTTCTGGTACACGATTTGATAAACTTTTTCCAAAGGTCGACTGACGATGTGGTGAGTGGGTAAACGTACAATCTTGTTCGGTTGGTAAGTGGTCACTTTAAAGTTTCCATCCTCTTCCGATTGCAAGGCTTCTTTCAATACCCCAAAGTTGACCACACGACTGGTACGATGATTCAGAGTCAGTCCTTTCACTTTGCACGTCGTGTGCACTTCTCCTTGTTTGTCCCGGTATTCGTAGCCGTAATTTTTGGGACCGCCACTGACGAAACTTAGAATCTTGTCGTCGGGATGCTCGTCTGTCCAGGCTCCTAAACGGTCTCCTTCGATGTCAGGGTGATGTTGAATCGGGTGATGGATGTAAATGCAACTGTCCGTGTCAAAGTACAGGACGCGTTCTTCTAACAGTTCTAAAGCTTCGTACAATTTTAAGCGAGCATGGGCTGTCACGTAAGCCGCAATGATGACATTTCCAAAGGGGTCGTCTTGTACAAAGTCCAGATCTTCTTCGTAATTGACTAAGATCAAATCCTCGCGAACGACGTCCACGTGTTTCATGAATTTGGTTTTGTCGTGAATCATCTGAAAGTAGCGGGAAGGTTCTGTCAAATATTCCGTCTTGGGTAAACACGGGCGTTGTGCCATTTTACCCCACAAGCAATTTAACATCACTTTGGCAAACGATCGCCTGCCTTCGTTTTTCTCGATGTGGTCTAAAGTGATGCCTTCTTGTTCGTAGTATTTCTCTTTGAATTGTATTTGGTCTTCGGGAGTGTGACACCAGGAAGGATAGCCGCTGGCTTCTTGCTTCAGTTTCAAAAAGGCATCCACGTAGTCTGCGAAAATGCTTTTCTGAGTAGGGTCACCCTTGTGGTATTGTTGTGTCTTGGGAAAGTGGCAAATTTCGTACACTTCTAACAGTTGGTATCCCATGTCCATAGCTTTGAACAATTCTACGCTGACCCAGGTTCCCGTCAAGGCCCGTTCTTCCTGGCTGTGATGACAAGGCTCGTCTTGGTTGCACGTTTCGGCACAAGTACGGCACAAAGGAAACATCAGTTTGCCTTGACAATGGTGAGGTAAGACGGGATGGTATAGGTTCGTGGGAGGCAAAACTTTACACTTGATCAAGCCTTCGTATTGTCGAATGTTGACCAGGTCGATGTGTTCCGTGAACAATTGCGGGTGCCCTACAGGAAAGCGACAATATTTGCACACGTAGGGATACAGCGAACACACGTCCAAGTATTTGATTTCTTCTCCGTTCTCTTCGTCGGCTTGGTACAGCAAACAGGTGGCATTGGTCCTTCCTCCGTACAAACTATCCCTCGGGTTCAGCGGGTCCATGAACTGGTAACTTTCCACGAGGCGTTTAAACTCGGGATCGGTTTTCATACGGTGATCGTACTCGTGTTCCCACATTTCCACCACTTGGTATCCTTGCTGTTCTAACTTTAGGCGTCGCTGACAAGTGTCCTGGTACAAGTCTTCCATGGTTCGTTGCAAAAACTGATTTTTAGTGCCACGGTCAGGATAACAAACGGGACATCCGTGAAATAAGCAACCGTTAAACTCGTACACGATCTTGGGGTTTTCTAAGTCCCAGCCATCGACCGAATACGTTCCGATGGTCTTTTCGCCCCCTCCGTTGCGGGCATGCTGAATCCACTTGTCTTCCTTGTCGCACAAGTAATGTAACCAACGTAGGGCTTTGACCGAGTATTGACGCTTGACATAGTGGGTCGTTTGAGGACTGATGACAGCCACGGTGTTTTCAGGCATGAATCGTTGTCGATACACTAAGGAACACGCTTTGGCAATGGTGCAAGCTTCTTTCAAAGGATCGACCCCTCCGTGTTCCATGAACAGTTCTCGAAATTTTCCACAGCAACGTCGTAAAATGTCCACGTCGGAACGACAATACTTTAGCATTTCTTCCTGAAAGTCGAAGGGGTCAGAGGCATGAGCCTGGTACCAAGCGTAGAAAGCTTCTCGTTGTTCGGTACGCATGTTGTCGGGGTCGTAATAGTGAGCCTCAGGTAAATGGGGTAGAACGGCGTGTTGATTGGCTTCCGTATTGAAAAAGTGTGGAAAGTACCCTTTAGCCATTTCTGTCATTCCAAACGTTTTAGGCATTCGACTCAAAGGCATGGCCAAATAGCTCATCGAATCTTTAAACTGTACTTGTCCCACTTGCATGAAAATGATTTTGGCTCCGTTCAAAGTCACTTTAGGACGTTCGGTGCCATGTTCCGTATAGTATCTGAGAAGAAACTGTCCATCGTATCCGGAGAAATTGTGAGCCATCACCGTGGCATGACGATGACAATCTCCGTAAAGTCCGATGTCCTCTTGGCTCCACGTCTTGTCGATGGGGTCTAAGACCCATTGGGCAAAATCGGCTAACGTGTTTGGCCCCCGAAAGATTTTTTCACGCCCTCCAGGAATCTTGCTGCAGTGAGGGCAATGACTGAAGATAGGTTCTTGAATGCACTTCTCGCACGCTCGATGAGCCACGCAGAAATTAGGAATGTGAATGCCAGTCTCTTGCATGCATTCGAAATCGAAAAAGATGAAATTGCCTTTCTTCTTGTGACCGTCCTCTTTCTCTGGTGGGGGTTGGTATTTTTGCACGTAACATTGGTGTTCCAAGTCCACGATGTGGTGACAAATGTGACATTTCTTTTTTCCTGAACATACGTGTGCCTTGGTACTATTGGTACGTATGCCTTGTCCACACGTAGGGCACAATCTCAGCAGTTGACAAGCACATTTCTGCTGTGAACCTTGCGTTTTCAGATGTTGTTGGTAACAGGTAGGGCTGACAAACGTGCGCAGACAAGTTGAACAAGGCACTGGTTCTTCGCTCAGACAGGGTGAAGAGGCCAAACATCCTGAGCATTTCGATCCACAATGCTTGTGTTGCTCTCGATTATTATAACCATGGTCACATTTCTCACAGTAATAACCGTATCCCAGGAATCCGGTGATACTGGTAATGGTATCGAAATGGTCATCGTGATGATAAACATGAATGTATTTTCCGTCCTTAAAATCTTGACCTCGAAACAACAGAGACCCGCGCACTTCTTGAGGGTGCACTTTCAAAGTGTATCGTGGAGCTAGGGCATCTTGCAATTTTTGCATCTCAGGAATGCCACAGGGTGTGTCTTTGGACATGCCAGCTTTTCGTAACAGGAGTTCTGCTTCACTTCGTTGTTTGGCTCGGTCCGATTGTCGAATGTTCTCCCAGTCTCTTTTCCATTCTACCGTGTCGTTCTTGTTGGCATAGGTTCGTCCCACCACGATGGCACGGGCTAAACACATCTGGTCATGAGGATTGTGAATTTGGACAAGGCTACGCTTAATGCTGCGAAGGTCGTTCACCAATAACATCTTTTTGCGTCCGGTCCCTTGAGGAGGAGAGACGTGGGTCATGTCCAATGTGGCTTTTCCATCGGTGATGTCAAACTGGTCATTAGATTGTTGCACGTGTTGAATCTTGTCCATGACTTTGGAAGCGGTCAATTCTGCAGGGGTGCTAAACTCGATCCAAACAGAGGATTTCAAACCGTCGTGTTGTATGGAAAGTCTCAAGCGATCGTCTTCTTTGGGTTGACATTGTCGCTTGAGTGCAGTGAGCAGAGAATCCCACACTCCGGTGATGAACCCTTCTGCTTTCTCTAACGGTACTTCGGACTTGAAATCTTTAAACTTCACCGTGTATTTGTAAGCCGTGGTTCTAAATTTTCTAGAGGAGCGCTTTTCCGTCTCTCGAATGGAATAGTACTTTTCAGGGTTGACAAAGGGTGGTGGACTTGGTTTAGAGGGTTCGGATTCTGGTTCACTCATGTCCTCTTCAAAATCACTGGCATGAATTTGTGCCAATATTTCAGCCCTGGTACGAGGCGATAGATCACGTTTCTGCCTCTTACTTTCTTCTTTTTTCTCGAATGAATGGGATCGTTTCATCTTGAAAGCAAAAAGTCAAATGACTCAAGTTCAAACACCATGAACTACTTTATAGTCATAGCAGACCAGCGTATATAAAAGGGTGTGTGTCTTGTCCTTTCACTATTCATTTCACTCTCAAGCCGAGCACAACGATGGAAGAGACTAACCAGATGGAACGTTTCGTCAGAGCTTTGCGAGGGGTCATTAGAAAATTCTCTTCAGACCAGCCTACGGACTACTCTGCTTCCTTTCGAGATAAAAGTCAAGATACTTGCTATATCTGTCAGAAGAAAGGGCATTGGTCTTCAGAGTGTCCAGACCGTCAAAAAACAGGAGCTAAAAAAGACAAAAGTAAAGATACCTGTTATTATTGTAAAGAAAAAGGACATTGGTCTCCAGATTGCCCAAAAAAGAAACAAGAGGAGTCAGAAGAAAAGAAGGATTCTTCAGAGGAAGAGAGGGATTCTTCTGAGGAAGAAAGAAGACAGGTGAAGAAAAAGAAACAGGAGAAAAAAAGAAGGGAAGAAAGCGAGGAGGAAGAAGAGGAAAAGAGTGTGACGGTGAAGAAATTCAAAAAACAGAGAGACTAAACAAGGAGAAAAGAAGAAATCAATGAACTTTTTATTAAAGTGTTGTGTTGTGAATTGTGAATTGGATTGTAAAAAATGGAGAAAAGAATAAATGAATGATATAAGGTAAGAGTCTTTGAGTTTTGATTTTAAAATAAGAAGCTACACTCACGCACTCATACACAGACACGTACTATAAGGGTAAAATGGGTGGGGTTTATTTTTGAGTTATTGGCAAATTGAAATTGTATTTCTTTTCGAGAAATGTGGGTGGCCCTGAAAAGGGCCTTTTTTCTTTATGGTGCAGGGGTGAGTTTAAGCAATCAATTTTAACTGCCTTAAGCCTTTGCCACGGCCAAGGCCTACTTCTGGACTGCGTAATGATGATAATGATTGGGTTGAAATCACTAAGGGTGGTACGGTAGGCTTAGTCACAGGGTTGACGTGTTTAGCTCGGGAAGGTCGTATTCTCTTCGGTCGTGATAAAGAAGTCTGATACATTTGTTTCAGACTTCTTAACTCCGCTAAAATGTCCAACAGTACCGTGACCGTTTGATTTTCACCCTCTTGTTTCTTTGCTGCTACTTCTTCTTGCTGTTGTTTTTGTCTTACCTCTTCTTCTTGTTGCTGTTGCTGTAAGAGAAAAGCCTGTTCCGCTTCCCTTTGTCGTTGTATAAATTTCTCCAATTCTTCTTTCTGTCTCTGTCTAAAATTCTCCACTTGCGGTAATGAAGAAGGTAACGAAGGTTCCGGAACAAATTCTTGCGAGGAGAGAAAATCGACAAAATCCCAATTCACCTCTTCTGAAAGTAAGTCCGGGTTCCCTTGGGCGGTCTCCCCTGCTGGTGCACCCCATTGGATCGTTTTCTGAGTTTCCGTCATGTTGAATCACTGTCGCATAGATTGACTGCACACAAGCGCTAGCGAATCTATATAGACTACGTGACGTCACAGACTGCTCTCTTCGGATTGGATGCGGGCTGACTGAATTCTGTAACGCGTGTTCGGATTGGTGAATGAACTCAATCCGTTTCAATCCTTTCTGTCCCTATAAATAAGCGCAGTTCACTGCATTGATTCACCTATTGTAGGAGCCTCAACATGTGGACCGACGTTGAATCTTCAACCCTTGTGTCAACAATGATGTTCAGGACGGACATGCTCATGTATGTCCGATCCAAGTGGACCGTTGTCCACAGGACCAGCAGCAGCCTGTGGATAAGAAGAGTCTATATAGAGAGACAAGGTTGCCTCAAGAGGACTCTGATGTATGGCCCTGCTGTAAGACGAAGTTTGAGGACAAGAAGATGTCGCAAATGCCCTTTATGTTAAGGGTATATTAACATAAACCAAAGGCCCTTTTCAGGGCCAGCCATATTTCTCGAAAAGAGATAGTCTTTGAATTGCCTACCCCTTTTTTTATTTTATTTTTTATTTTATTTTTTTAAAAAAAAATAGAGACCCTCCCTGTTTCAATTTTACATAGACCCTATACAGTCCCAAGGGTTTTTTTGTCCATGTTAAATTTACATAGACCCTATATTGTCCCAGGGTTTTTGGCCATGTTAATTCCCATAGACCCTATATGTTCCCACGATTTTTCTCCATGTTAAATTTACATAGACCCTATATGTTCCCAAGGGTGTTTGTAATGATAAATCCCATAGACCCTATAAGATCCCCATTAACTACTCTTGTGGGCTAATTGGAAAGGCTGAAAATTGCATAAAAGGAAGTGCACAAAGTATAAATTGCTGATAATTTTAATGAATAATTCAAAGGTAATCACATGCCCGCGATGTGACTCTTTTTCAGTTTCTGGGCGTATGGAACTACAATTATATTCGAGGTACATTATTTACCCAAGAATCCGTTCTATAAATAGAATACCAGATATAAACTGCTTATTAGATATTCTTACATGGGTTATCTTCATTTGTAATTACAGTTTTAAAAGTTACAAACAGAATGTCCATGAAATCATTCACCCACCACAATCGGACTACCACCTACTGCAATCAGATTTGTGTAATATCTGCCTCATTTATAGTGTGTTACTCCACCGTAGATCAAAATTTAAAGTATTGACCCTCGAACTGTAATCGAAATCAATATAGGTAAGACAAAACAATAGAGCCTCTCGTGGGGTCTTTTACAGCAAACATTACAGATACTCTGGAGGAGTTCGATCCGGTTACTAACACTAGTGGCATTGTCATAAACAGGCCTCTCTCTGGGCTTGAAACCTATCGTGATGTCATTTCTGCAGGTATAGACCTGTTCAAAGTGAACACTGACAAAATGTATGACGGGTTGTTTAAAACTGGGTTTGATCAAGTTTTATTTTAGCTTAAAAATATTCTATTTTGCAAATCAGAATGATTTGTTTCATTAATAAACGTCATTCAAGCATTTAATTTATTCAAACCCTAATGACTAGAAAATAGATGAACCCCAAAACATTGACATTCATTTGAAACTTCGCTTACCATAGTGTTTAAGTCACCATCAATATTTAAATTAATGAGTATACTAGTCCAGGTAAGATTTCAAAGCAGAAATTTTGTATATCGTATTTGACTACTGAATGCTTCCAATGGAACATTAAGTCTTGTTTGGTGTGACAGTATTCAAGCCCAAGGTGAAGGCCGTGTATTCCAGCAAACCAACCGTAAGATGACGGTTTGAACTAAAACAGGCAATAATACAGTATATGACATCATGCTAAACAATGTCAGATGTGGTCAGCATGTTGTAATAAGACAAGTGAAATGGACATTACCAGGTATAATATTACGGAGTCAAATAAAGTGTGTTCTGTCCTAAAACAAATCCGTGTAATTGGTAACATGAACTAAATACCTTATCATATCTTGTATTAGCAGAAAATAACAAGTAGCGTCAATATTCTGTACGCATAGTGTGCATGAATGCTTGGGGATGTCTAATATTTACACAAATATTTATTTTTTTAGTTTAAGAGTATGCAGACAGCTTATTCAAAATTTACGTTACTGGACTATTTCTAAAAGACTATAAAGAAAACCTTAATTTTTTATATGTTCTTAATTTACTGCATATAATGCAGAATCATCATAAATACTGAGAGACTTCGTGTTCATGTCAACTGTGTATGGATGAATATAGCGGATATTTAGATGAACAACATTACCTTATTTTGCCAATCCTGTACCTTTTACTAACATATCCGTATTTGACCCACTATCAGAACGTATAGTTAGTAACTCTGATAAGGTTCGTAGTAATTCTTGGGTAAACATTCGGGCTTCACACCAGACCACTACAGAAACTAATCATGGGGTCCTTGACAAAATCACTGTAACTGACGTAATCGAGCTGTCAACACAAATGTGCTTATATTGATTTTCTTTAAAAACGTATAAATGAACGACTAAACTAAATAGTATTCCCCTCTTCATTTCTGTTGCTATAGAAGTTGTGAAAGCTGGGTTACTTTGTCTATGGAACTCACCATATCAAACATAACAGTATCATCTGTGATACAGTCATATGACAAGGAAACATTAAAATGCGGAAAACATCATTTCAGTGTTGTTTCATTTCATTGGAATTCTTCTTGTCCATTTCCAGGCTATTCGATAACAATTCCTGCTTTGTCTTTCACTGTTAACAGTAGGAATATCGTCCGTGACGACAACATATTGTTCCGACATCAGTGTAACTTCTTGTAAAAATGACATATTTGATTGAAAATGTCACTTAAAATATCATCGGATATTGCATGTCAATATAAACCACAAGTAAGTTATTACGTGGACAGGAGGAAAAAACTTTGTGTTTGAGAAAAGTATCATAATTATTCAAATTACATATCTCACTGCCGCAAATTAGAGTGGAGATTGATATTTAGAAAATCACCATAACACTCACAAACATTGTAGTGTCCTGTTCTAATCCTTCTTTTTCACTGGCACAAAAACGAAATTCTTTTCATCCTTTAAAATTTGTTGCTAACTCACACGGTCTCGACTGACAAATGTCCAACACAGGAAAACTGAGAAGGCATGAACAAAAAGTCTGACTAATTAGTGAATGAGATAAGGAAGCTGATTGGAAGGTCAGAAACCAATTCATATCAGTCGGACATAGTTACCTGATCTCATCGTAATAACAACCCATTTGGTATGTCAAGACATATTAGTTATAATTAGTTCCGAACTCAAGATATAACATATTATGCAATATAACGAAATATTGACAAACACGTTTATGTGATAATTAACTAAGAAGAAAGAGGATAACATTTTTATATTATTGAATTCTTTAGCAGATTTCAAAATTTACACGCAGTGGCATACTATAAGCCATCAAAATTAAATATTCTAATTAAACAGCGAAGTTTATTTAATACAACATGTGCCAATCCAGTCGTGAAACAAGAGGTCTGCCATAGAGACAAACACACTGACCTGAAATGAAATTATACGCCTCACGAACAGTAAACATCACAACAAGTTGTTACTTACTACCCTTAGACACGGTATAATGAGAGAATTCCTAGATTCTATTCCTCTTGACAAACTCTCATTGATTTAGGTTTATGCAAGTCTTAAATGCAACGAGTCCTTTTGAATATATATATATATATATATATATATATATATATATATATATATATATATATATATATATATATATATATATATATATATATATATAAACAAAGCCCGTTTTGCATGCTGTATCATTTGTGCTTTATTCGTTTTGTCAGGGCAGAATATTGTCAATGGAGATAAGGTCAGTGATGCTTCCTTGCTCCAAACTCTGGCCCAGTCGACAATAGAGCCTCGCTTGGAAGTCTTTGAGCCAGAAACAAGTTCTACAGGAGTAATTATCAACCAGTCAATATATGGACAAGAAATCCAGAATGATACATTAAAATCGGGTAAGGGAGGCATCCAGAAATGCGTGTATAATTGTTTCCATGTATTAAAAAGAGAACAACCAATGTGTATTTGACTATGTTTTTACGTTATAGAAATGGTAGACTATGCTACGTTACTAAGGTAATTTACCTTGTATGGCATATAATTATATTGTTCTCCTGAAAAACAATATTAAGGAATGAAGTAAACTATGAGCTGTTTTTCCTTTCGTGAATATTGTGGTTTATTTTAATAGTATATAATGACAAATATGGCCCCAGCGATCACTGTGCACGGAAGTGTCGTTGATCGTGCGTCAATAGATGGTTCCGACATGTCGATCAACACTTCATAGCATTCCATATTTAAGTAATTACGCACTACCAAAGATGGGTGCTTTTATCTGGGGTTTAATGTGAGCAGAATATAGTCCTGAGTGAAATTCTTCTCCCACAAAATCGACGAGACGATATTAACATCATGGTGTAATAACTCAGCAGCTATTAATTTGATTTGAAGAAATGTTTTTCAAATTTAGCATCTATTTTTTTGTTATGCAAGTAAGCGTAGAGGTTGTAGACAATTGTGATACTGAGACTAAGGATCCCTGTAATTATAATAATACCGGTATGCTATATTTAGTTCTTTATTTTGCGTATCTCAGACGGTGCCCTTTCAGACATTTTTATCTTTTGACAAATTTAACTGCAGACAATTGAAGTGACTACTCTAGCTGGAATATAAGATCTCGCATCAGAAAATATTAACCTTATGTCTTTTATTATATTCAAATTGTTTTCCACATTAAAAGTGTCGCAAGACATCCTGACAGCGATTTCGTGCACATGTTTCATGGTGCAAATTCCTACGCTTCCAGGCTCAAATTTCCATTAATGATTCTAATACTGACACGCTTAATAAAATCCGACCCACAAGGTAAAACTAATCTGTCTTTCTACAGGTGAATTCTCTGTAGCAACAGCATAACTAGCTGGCTGAAGAAGGTTTCTCTATTTCATTGCATCTTGATACTTTCACACAAGCTCAGCATTAATTCAGCTTCTCAACTTAAATTCATGATCAAACTCAGTGTTTGATATTCTATAATGGGTAAACGGATTTACAAACAAGAGATTTGAAACAGAACTTAGTTATGATTAAAAACTGTGTTAAATATCATCTAAAAGTTATATACACCAATAAACAATATTTGAGTTGAGAGCACGTTAGCTTCATATTGTGTCGACAACTTTTCATGAATACTGGATCAAGTATATATATATATATATATATATATATATATATATATATATATATATATATATATATATATATATATATATATATGCCAAGCAAAAGAATACTTACTGAAAAGCTATATCTTTTCTAACCGTTTGGGACAAGTTTGTATTCCAAATCAGTTCATTAGAATCAAATGAAAATAATCATAAGAAATCGATTGATAATATATGAAATTATATTTCAATGTACATATACTATATATATATATATATATATATATATATATATATATATATATATATATATATATATATCGCAAGCGTAATTGTACAAAGTTCACTATATATCAGATTCAATGTAAAGTGTGAGGAAATTTTGTTTAGTTGTCAAACACATATTGAAATTCAGAAATGTGAAGTTTCATATTTCAAGATACTAATATGCGATTGACAAAGATTATTTTCAAATATCAAGTAGCGAACCTTGTCCACTTATATGGGTTATTTTATTGTTGTTTAGCTGTTAAAAAATAATTGTGAAATATCTGATAAGTAATTTAAAATCATGTAATATTTTTCAACGTCATGTAATAGCTTGATATCTTAAGAAACAAGAAACAAAATGAAGTATGGTATATATGACTTTTAAAGTGTATTATTCAGTTAGGTAAAATATCATATGTAGTGTTTGAAAGGTGAGTTACTTATACGATTCCCAAATGACATTTGTATGCCGAGACCGTATAACGTTTATGAAATATTTTAGAAATTCTATGATATAATATTTTCTTGAAATAAGTCTTAAATATCAAAATGGGAAAATAAGCATAATATTAAAATGAATAAGACAGTTGTAACAGTCTGCAAAGTCGTGGTCCAAACTCAATTGTTCGCAACGTTTTTTTCCATTTAGGGAAAGGAAAAAAAAGGATATTGATTAAACAAAGAGTCACAAACTTGCAAGCAAACGAGAACAGAGCCAAACCACAGAATAAACTTGTCATACGAGCACATGCATTAGCCATGAAAGGAAAGGACTCCAAGGGTCAAGTGCAGTTATATTCGTTAATCAGAGAAACAAACGAAATAAATCTTAGAAAGGCAAGAAAGAGCAGAAAACGAGGTGAACATATAGGTACGTACAAAGAGACGAGCAAAAAGTTGACAAATATAGACGAGGAAATTTTTCAAGCTTTAGCAAAGAGAAGAATACTAATTGTACAGTTGCGGAGATGAAAAATGCTAATTCGAGTACGTTTGCTTGATTCACTAGAAATCAAAATGTTTGATCTAATTTCCGCCTGGTTAGCCTCTTCTCGGTGCTGGTCACACTTTCTATAATGCATCCGAACAGGCAAAGGAGGTTAGAATTGGTTTTACAACGCAACGTGTAACTGTTGTTCCATTCTTATTACAAAGGACATTAAGGATGAGTTGCAATTATAATAATGTCGGCATCATCTTTTTCGCGTTTAAAGATCCATGGTCATAACGGACGATCTATTGTAAAAAATAATCCTTAAGAAACAAATTTTCAGATCAATGTAATGTGTACAAGCATTGTTATCTACCTGTATTATCTTAGGATAGACTAGATATATATAAATTTCCCCTCATAGCACATAAGAATAAGCATTATTACTTTTGAAACAAACAAAGAGAGGGTGCAATTAAAGCTGTAGAAATGTTTCCACTCATGAAACAATCCCAAATTAAAGATTTCTGTTTCACCCTGATTAGTGTTAAAATCTGATGTTCCGTGATGGCAATGAACCAACATGAAATTGTATAAAATGCTATGTCTCGCCAGCTTCACAGAGTCATAATCACTTTGCAAATAAAAGTTAGTAATTTACCTAGTTTTCTTTTTAATGGGTGTTAACAAAAAGTACAAGGCTGAATGCATACACCATGTTTCATGACCATACATACAACAGTCTGCAGAAAAATACTAAAAAAAATAGAGAAAATATTCAACAGAGCTTGAAAAGTACGTGCAACTCACGTCTGATCTGAATATGTACGTTCTCCATACGCAAACAAGCCCATTAAAATTTCATGGTTATATATACAATAGTGCAAATGATTACTATGACCTTCTTTTGCCGATAGTTAATGGTACCCAACAAGGCGGACATACTATTCAGGGATAACTCGAGAAGATATTTTGGGGGAACTCGAGAAGATATTTTGGGGGTTACAGTGGAAATTCACACATGCAATACTGTTCAGTCCGATCTTTCTATGTACCTGAGAGTGTTTAACGTACCTTGCATTAGAAATTATTATCGCTGATTAAATATAACTGCAATATGTTTGAAAACTGTATTTTGCTGCGCTATCCCCCACCCACCTAGGTACAACCGCTAATATTCAGAATTTAAAACAAAATACTTTCAATGAACACTGTTGCATGTCCTCTCAAACCTATAGTGTCCAATGTATGTGCGGAAGCAATATACAATTTATATCTGACTTGAGAAGAGAAGCATGTCCAAAGAATATATATTATGGACGAAATTAATTTTACTTTCCTTTCAGATCGGGAATTTTGTTTCAGTTGATTTGTTCCACTCCCGCTCCCTTACCAAACTCCGTAAGGATGCAGGGAAAGCAGAATGGCACGATATCTTCAAAAATATATTCTTTTGTGTACACTCTTCTCTTTATCTCATGCGAACTTGGTTATCCATTGTCCTATTGCGAACCTCTCAATTTTATTTAGTTAACAAATAGAGTCAATTAATTTCGGAGACTGTGTCCTATTTACACCGTGCATGCCGGGTATACGATTATCCCATTATAGTCCACATTTCTTCTATGATCTCCGATATGCAATCCAAAAGATTAAATATGTTTTGGTTCAATACGTAATAACCCGTGTGCGGTGGCCTCTGTTAAATACATTCTGTTGCCCATGATACCCTGCTAGAGGCACAATGTTCATTATTTATTTTAACGACGCAAGCTGAAAATTCATCAGATATAACATGATATTATACATTTCAAGATTCTTCAAGCCATAAACAATAGCGGAAACTGTTCTGGACTTGAGAAAAAGTGAATGTCAGATAAAATGTGAATAACATCTCTTTATACAGGATACGTCGTCACTGATGGCGAGAGAGTTGATAGAAATTACATGCCTGTGGACGAGACTCAAAACCAGACAAGAGAACCACATTTACTGGTCTTTGAAAAAATCAATATCACGGACGATTCCGAAGAGAATGAGCCAGTAACAAACAGCCAACTTCAAACCCAAACAACAGAGGCTCCAACAGGGGTCTTCAACGGAATCAATACCACGGACGTACCAGAGGAGTTGGAGCCAGTAACAAATATTCAGCCTCAAAACCAAACAATAACAGAGCCGCAAATAGGGATCTTTGACAGAATGAATACCACTGACGTACCCGAGAAGCTTCAGCCAGTAACAAACTATACAGGCACGGTCATCAACGAGCCGGTACAAGGACAGGAGATGTATAATGACATCTTGACTCAAGGTAGAATACATTTGTTTGGGTTTCTTTTTCTCTCAATAAAGTATACATATCTGGGAATTCCAGCGATACAACTAGAAAACAAAACGACAATTAATCAATATTCAAAGTTGAGAACCCTTACCAGCTCATGAATTTAAACGTCACGTTTAATCATGTGTAAATCTAAATGATTTACAATAAATCCCAGAAGATATAATTAGTAGAAACAGAAACAAAATCGCTTACTTGGATTAACGTCTAAAGTCAAAGTGTATAAGTCACAACCAAATCTCAAGATAGAGATTATGTTAACCCTGATAAGATTTCTATAAATAACACATATGTAATATTTTACTATTACCTCCTTCCAATGGAACATGCAATGTTCTATAATATTGCTTGCTGTGGTATAGTGCTTAAGTCCAAAGTGACGTCACTATACTCCACGATGCATACCAGAAGATGACAGTTCTCAATGAAAAAGTCAATAGTATGGTACATCACATGACATCATAAGATGTCTTATAAGGTCAGAGTATCTCAGTAGTACCTACTGAGACATGCGCAAAGAGTCAAATGGAAATATGTACTATCCTAAACAAAATCTCTGTAGGTTGCAATAGAAACTAAGACCTTACCAGGTTATATAGTAGAATAAAATAACAAACGTTTTACACATTTTTCCATGAATGCTTGGAAATATCTCTTTTCACAAATCTATTACATATTTTCAAGTCAAGTGTATGCCATCACTTCATTCACAACAAACGTTATGGGAATCTATTTCTAAATAGCTACAAAGAAAACTCTGCTTTATTTATCAGTACATATTTTATTTCACATACTTACATAAGTATTATACATACTGAGTGACTTAATGTTGATGGCAATTGTGAATGGATGAATCCAGTTGATATTTAGCTTATTACGTCAAACCCCTACGTATTACCAACATTTTGGTGTTTGTCTCACTGTTAGAACATTCCGTGTTCAATTCTGATAGTGTCAGTAATACATCTGATAAAAACCGGTCTCAACACCAGACAACTACAGAAACTACCCTTAGGGCCTTTGACACAATCACTACAACTGATATACCCAAGCAGTTTGGGCCTATAAGCAATTCTGCAGGAGTGGTTATCAACCAACTGAGCAAGAAATTCATAATAATACCTTGATCTTGGGTAGTAAAAAGAGATAAGCCAACATATATCGCCAAATAAGTATTTACTTTAGCATTTTCCATTGTTATATAAACTGAACAAGAGTGTCAGTCCATCTATGGAAATAGCTCATTATAAATATGGCCGTCAGAAAAAAAATTCAAAAAAGACAATTGAAGTATTAATTATTGTCAGACCATTAGGCGACAATTTTGGCTTTGTCATTCCTTGTTAACAGCAGGGTCGTCGTTCATGGTGATCAATCCAGAGCTCTGACATGTCATTTATACCTAGTACTTCCTTTATAATTACACACAGCCATATTAAAGGCAGCTATTCAACTGTGTAACAAAATAGTCATTTTTTTAATTTCCTGTCTGGTAAAAATTACATCTTTGGTAATATATGAAACTCATAACATAAGGCATGGAGTGAAAATATTGTGTATTTGAGGAAAATAAGTCGTATACAAAATTCAAATTTCGTCTCTCACTGCATCAATTAGAGTGGAAACTGCATATTTAGACACTCACTCTAATACTGAGAAAATGGGGCCATCATTCATTATAATGCCATGAAGGCGGGAAAGAAATGATTGTCTAATCAGTGTATATGTTGAGGAAGTTGATGCAATGGTCAGAAACCAATTCATATCGGATGTACATAGCTGAAGAATATTTCCTGTTTGTATATCATAATCATATGTCATTGTAATAATTACCATTGTGAGAGTTAAATGCTGTCAATTATAATTAGTTCCGAACGTAAGTTATAAAAAAACATGCTAAGGTGAGATTTCGACAAGCGAGACTATGTGATAAAACTAAGACAACTCAGGAAAATATTTTGTTTTGACACGTATCATTAAAGTCTTTGACGGAAATACATATTTACAAGCAATGACAAGATATCAAAATTTCGTTCCACATTACAATACATTTAATATTCTGATCATACAGCGAAGTTAACTAATACAACATGACCCAAATGTCGCCGTCAAACAAGAGGTCTTCCAAAACGGCAAATACACTAGCCTTAAATGAGATTGTACACCTCACGAACGGTAAATCTTATAAAACGTTGTTACGTACCACTCCACGAGACTGTATAAAGGGAGATTTTCAAGATTATGTTCATCATTGACAAAACTCTCATTAATTCATGCTAGTTTTGAATGCAGTGATGTATTTTGATGATTTAACCCTTTATGCGTGATTTATCAACATTTTGTATTTTTATTGCTCTCAGGACACACTACTACCAAACGTGATAAGGTCAGTGATGTTTCTTTGCTCCAAACTCTAATCTGGACGACAATAGAACCTCACCTGGAAGTCTTTGATAGCGCAAATGCAACTGATGTTCCCAAGGAGTTTGAGCTAGAAACAAATTTTACAGGATTAAATATCTATCAACCAGTATCTGGACAAGACATTCCTAATGATACATTAAAATCGGGTAGGTGATTCATCCAAAAGTATGTGTACATTTGTTTCCATTTAGAACAAAAAGAAAAACCAATATATATATATATATATATATATATATATATATATATATATATATATATATATATATATATATATATATATATATCACTATATTTTTACGTTATAGAAATTGTAAAATGTCCTAATTTACCAATATCATTTACCTTGTTTGTCTTAAAATTCTATTGTTTGTCTTGCACAAAAATATTAAGGAATGAACGCGAAATGCGATCTCGTGCAATTTTGTCTATTTTGTGGTTGGTTTGAAGACTATTTAATACAATTATGGTCTCAGCATTCACTGTTCATAGAAGCGTTGTCTTTCGTAAGTCAATAGATAGTTCCGGTATGTCAATCAGCACTTCATAGCGTCTCCATATTTAATTACGCTCACCCAACGGTGGGTGCATTTATCTCATGCTTAATGTGAGCAATTACCCAAGTTTACAAAATGTAATTTGGGTCGATAATTTCTCCCACAAATTGACTAGATGATAGTAACTTTAGTGCCCAATAACCAATAGGTTATTTATTTGCTTCAAAGTAATATGTCCTTCAAATTTATTATTTATTATTTGTTATGGAAATGAGTGTGCGTGGAGTTTGGAGATATTTTTGGCACTTTGGAAAAGAGAATTAGGTTCCCTTTAATTATAAAGATTTCAGTATGTTACATTGAGATCTTTTTTTTTTTTTTGGTTTCCCAGACGTTGCCATTTCATGATTTTCTATCTTTTGACAAATTTAATTATAGGTAATTAAAGTAGCAATTCTAAATGTAATTTAACGTCTCTCATAGGAAAATGTTAATCTAAGTCTTTGATTTTATTCATATTGTTTTCCCATTAATAGTATCACGAGACATTCTAACATCGCTTCTGAGCATCAGTTGTATTGTATAAATTACTACTTTTACTAATCTTAGAAATATCATGAACTACTAATCTTATAAATATCATGAACTACTAATCTTAGAAATATCATGACCTACTAACCTTAAAAATATCATGAACTACTAATCTTAGAAATGTCATGACCTACTAACCTTAGAAATATCATGAACTACTAATCCTAGAAATATCGTGACCTACTACCCTTAGAAATATCATGATCTTAGAAATATCATGAACTACTAATCTTAGAAATATCATGACCTACTAATCTTAGAAATATCATGACCTACTAATCTTAGAAATATAATGAACTACTAATCTTAGAAATGTCATGACCTACTAATCTTAGAAATATCTTGAATTACTAATCTTAGAAATATCATGACCTACTAATCTTAGTAATATCATGAACTACTAATGTTAGAAATATCATGACCTACTAATCTTAGAAATATCTTGAACTACTAATCTTAGAAATGTCATAACCTACTAATCTTAGAAATATCATGAACTACTAATCTTAGAAATATCATGACCTACTAATCTTAGAAATATCATGAACTACGGTCTAGAGCACACAATATAATTAATGATTCTACTAATTACACGCTTAGTAAGAACCATAATGAATTACTGTATCCTTCTACAGATGAATTCCTTGTAAAACAGCATGGCTGAATAAGGCTTGTCTGTTAAATTGCATCTTGAAAGTTAGACACAGGCTCAGCATTAATTCTACTTCTCAACATAAGTACAATCTCTAACTCAGATTTTCATATTCCTCAACGGAAACACCGATTTATCAACAAGATATTGAAACTCAAACTTGACTCTGATAAATAATTCTGTTAAATATGCTTTAAAGTATATAATACAAAAAGGGAAGCAACTTTTGCATTTCAGGGTGCAGCTATGTGTCATAGTGTGTCAACGAGTTTCCTGAATATTGGATCATATTTATCTTTAAAAAGAATCTTTACTCAAAAACTGTATATATTAAAAACCTTTAGTGAAATATATGATCCAATCATCTTAAATTTAAACCAATATAATATATATATATATATATATATATATATATATATATATATATATATATATATATATAGATAGATAGAGAGAGAGAGAGAGAGAGAGAGAGAGAGAGAGAGAGTTAATGCGATGCTCTGTAACTTATATAAGCCAGGTTACAAATTAACTAATTTTACAGGATCAAAAATAGCTAAGAAACCTTTCATATCAAATTCAAATTTACTGTAACTAGCAAGAATCATGTTCTTTCCCACGTACTAAAAATATGTCATATATTTGATGCGAGAAGGTTATACCTATTTATCATATACTTCTCGAAATAAAGTTGTTGTTTTTTCAAGATATAATATGCAATTTACAAAAACAATTTTCAGTTATTAAATAACATACTTTTCCAAAATATGTGGCATATTTTCTCAAGTTGTAACTGTCTTACAATAATTGTAAAACATCTGAAAAAAACATAGAGCGTTTAAACTCAAAGTAAAACACTATATCTAATGAAACAAAATGAAGTAGCGTATGAAAATGCAAAGTATATTACACAATTTGTTAAGCATATTCTATGCAATCTTTTAAAATAAATTCAAACTATTTATTCGATCCTCGACATATTTTTTGTATGAAGAGCTCTTATCAATGGTGTAAGATATATTATAAAATCTACTATCTTACAGTTTCATGGAATACATATTGAATATTATTTTCAAATAATATGAACATACTAAAATAATATAAACATCTTATTAATATGAATGTGACAATGATGATAGCCTGCGAGGTCGTGGTCCAATATTAATTGTTGGTCACTTTTTTCTACACTTTAGAAAATGGAAACATGAGCAGATTGGTTAAAGAAGGAGTTTCGAAAGTGCAAGCGTCCGAGAGCAGAGGCAAGGCACATAATACGATCGTCATGAGAGCACGTGCTTTAGCCATGAAAGGAAAGGACTCGAAGGGCCAAGTGAAGTTATATTCACGTATTGGAAATAATGAAGGAAAAGAAATGATAAAGTCAAGAAATAGCAGAAAAGGTGGTGAACATAAAGTTTCGGACAAAGAGAGAGGCAAGAAGTTGAAGCAATACAGATGAAGACAAGTAACACAATTAAATAACGAAGGAACACCAATTGTGTAGACATGTACTTATATGTGAAGACAGAAATGTTAATTCGAGTATGTGTATTTGATTCATCAAGTGTTTTAAACAGTGCCGGTCGAATAACTTCTTTTTTTTTTTTCTACTATGCAACGGAAAAGGCAACGTGTGTTCCAATTGGTTTTTACGTTCCATCCGTATGATGAAGGATATTAACGATGACTTACAATCGTAATGATACCGGCATCATCTTTTTCATGTAACGCACGTTTAAAGATCGATGGACTTTACGGACGATGTATAGTAGTTAGTATTCCTTGATGAAAAGAAATACATTCGTATCAATGTAATGTGTACAAGCCTTGATATATACCTATATAATCTTAGGATACACTATCTCATATAAATACCCTTGAATAACATACAAGAATATCATAGGTACTTTAAATAAGTACGGAGAGAGAATGAATTGAAATATGAAACAGAGTTTGTACAGTGTTTCTCTTCCATGAAATCATCCCAATTTAAAGATTTCTCTTTCACACTTATTATTGATAAACTCTAAAGTTTTGTTCTAGCAATGAAGTCACAAGAAATTCAGAATAATGCTATGTCTCGTTAACTTCTCAGAGACATAATCTCTTTGAAAGGAAAGCAGATGATATAACCAGTTTTCCTTTTAATGGTTGCTATCAAAACTGACATAGACGAATGATCACATCATGTTTGATGATCATGCATGCAACATTGTGCAGGAAAACACAACAATAAAAACAGAAAATATTTTCAATAGAGCCTGAAAAGTACGTGTATCTCACCTCTGATTTATCAACAGGTACCTTCTCCATATACGAATGCATACATCACAGTTTCATAGCTACAATTATAATATTTAAGAACGTAGAAAAAATCTTCCTCCAACTTATGAAATCACATCATGTCTAAAGATAACGACATCTAACTAACGTTACCATTTCATTTCATAATAAACAGTTTAATTTATTTACCTCAAGGAATGACCTTCATTTCTACGAACCTTAATTAATAGGATATGGTAAGAAGTTATAGATATATTCGTCCACTTCAAATCCTTAAAACCTTATTTTAAATGCCGACCCAAAATATATTTTTTTAATGCGAAAATGTTGCAAAAGTACATGGGTTTGGTCTACGCATTGCCTTTGTTTGTTTGGTTTGGCAGTTTACGGTGAAGCAGTATATTAAGCTTATAACCTGACATGACAATTGGAGTAAAGTGCCTGGTCCAGGGATATACCATTCTTGCCAGTCTGGCTCATAAGACGAATAAATAGAAAGAAGGAGAGAAAATACATGAATTATATCCTTAATCGTGACATTCTTTTCAAAGCGCGTTTATTCGTCAATGCTTTTTCTACCTTATGTTTTTGTTTACAGCTTTCCCCAATTTATCATTCGGAACTGAGTTGACTGTCAGTCAAGGGAAGGTTTTAGTTCGTCTCTATATAAAAACGGTGTTGGTGTAATACTAGTATACTGGATTATCTGCTCTTAGTTTCTATTACTACTATTACTACTACTGCTACTACTGTTACTTCGTCTGCCTCTACTGTTACTGTTGTTACTAATAATAATATTAGTGCTACTAATACTACAACCACTACTACCAATACTACTACTGATACTACTACTGAATATCGACCGCTCCTGTGGCCTAGTGGTTAAAGCGTTCGCCTCGGATGCGGGAGGTCGCGGGTTCGATCCCCGACCGAGTCATACCAAAGACTTATATAAATGGTACTAACAGCTGCCTCGCTTGGCGCTCAGCATTAAGAGGTTAGTGGTAGGACTGGTCGGCCTGGTGTCAGGATAATGTGACTGGATGGGACATCATGCTACATGTCTGCGGCATGATGTCCCTGTGCTAGACATCACTATACACTGTCACACTGCAGACATCGTAACGATATGACTGAAAAAGTGTTAAAGCTACGTTAAAAATCCAAATCACACAGAGAGAGAGAGACACACACACACACTGAATATCGAATCATCAAGAACATATCTCAATATTCGATATGTATTGATGTATCGCTACATTCCAAATAAGTACATGTATTAGAGATCACGTGAACTCCATTATTTGAAATTAACCACAAACACCAACTATTAAAATACTGAAACAAATAATTACTTTGATACTATCTGGTTTTTCTTATATAGTATATTTAATTTCATTACAGTTTTTAATAAGACATAATGTTGAATAATAAAACACGGAATTTAATCGTCGGTTTATGAGAAAAAAGGAACTAGTCTGGCTAAACTGTAACCTTCATGGAGAATCATTTAATGTCTCTTCGTGGCTGGAAGTTTTCTCTGGATTATCAGAAGAAAAAAAACACTCAGACCATTTTCTTAACTTTCGTGATTCTAAACGACATCGCCTGAACTATACAATCAGTCGAATATGTTAATTCCTAGTATACGTATTATAGCCATTCAACCCACTCCCTTGTGGAATCTATAGTGGAAAAAATATATTGAATAAAATGCACAGTCAATGCATACTATCTTGTGTGCTAATGTATTTAAGATATTGCTCCTTTTGTTTGTTCACCTTAGCCAACCTGTCTCCTCTAGTCCTTTTGACTCAAACTCGTCCATGTCTTTAATCTGGGCCATAATTCTTCGATGGTTTCATACCCAAAGCGTAAATAAAAAAGTTTGATTTAAACGTCAGAATCGACACGACAGCTAGATACCTGGGTTGGATACAGAAGGATCGTTTAGGTTGGGCGTAACAAAGGTAAGTGATGGGTCTGTGGGACGACTCAATAAAGGAGGCACGCGCCCGGAATATCTTGCATTTTAAGCATTACAAGGACAAAACGAGAGAACAAGAACAAGATAACTGTAAAAAAAACAACCTACTCTAGGAAACGGTCGCACTCTTTTTATTTGACTGGGGGATCGGTGGTTTCACTCACTCCTCATTCCAATCCGACCCTGGATATGGTAGAAGGGGCAGTTAAGTTGCGGTTGCTTTATCGCTAATAAACACAAATAACAATTATCTTCGAAGAGACTACCGACAATGTTAACTTCTCCCCTTTGCCACTACTTCGTCTAGCATGAAGTCAGTCTACACGCAGGTTCACCTTAATTAAGCAGTACCACATCAATAACACCACAAGAAAGCACTTATAGACCTGATCATATGCTATTATATTTACTATGCCATATAATGCTGAATGACGAGAGTAGTTTGCGTTATTTTAAATTAAATGATGTTTGTTCCCACATGATGTCCTCGTATTGATTTCTTTGATGCATTTGTGTATAAAGTGTGTTACATTTTTAACAGACAAACCAAACAGCGATACTGTCCACGGTGGCTGTGATATGTGTATACAAATATAAAATAAATACATGAAATAAGGTCGTAGTATTACTGATATTTTATGTACAATGAGGTTGTATTATTACTGATATTTTATGTACAATGAGGTCATATTATTACTGATATTTTATGTACAAAGAGGTCGTATTATTACTGATATTTTATGTACAATAAGGTCGTATTATTACTGATATTTTATGTACAATGAGGTCTTATTATTACTGATTTTTTATGTACAATGAGGTCGTATTATTACTGATATTTTATGTACAATGAGGTCGTATTATTACTGATATTTTATGTACAATGAGGTCGTGATTTTACTGATATTTTATGTACAATCAATGTCATTTATATTCTTATTCAGATATCCCATGAAATCTGCAATGCCATGTATGTTTCGTGGCTGGTTCATTTCATAGAAAAAATTGCTAAATAATCAGTTTCAAATGACATGAGCTAGAATGACGATTCCATCTATTACATTCTAAATTCCTCTAATAATTTTCTCGGTAAAACTTTGAAACATTCATTGAATTTAGTGAGTTACATCTGGACGCGAAAACTCTATGACTGCAATTTTTTTATGGCAAAACAAGACGTCACAAAGGGTTAATAATAAACTGAAATATACATTTTGAATTTTTAAAAAAAATAATTATTATCTGAATGCAATAAACTTACAGACCCTGAAACTTAAAAATTCATCTATGTTCACTCCTTATTCATACCTTCCTCTTTATGATGTTTACAATCAACCCCAATCAACGGACTATTTATCCTTCATTTTCAAAAACGGATGTAATGCAATTTATAATCATTACTTTTCAATGTTTATTACTACATGTAATCACGATTGTTTTCTTGAACACCTGTACCGTTTGTCATAGAGTATAACAGTCATACAATTCTGTATGGGTGACACACAACAACATCTCATGTACGTTCAGTCGCTGACAGTTTTACCATTCATGGAAATTAATTATAAACAGTTAATATTAAAGTTTACATTTACTGCTTGGTGGGTTTTTTTAAGGCTTTTTCTTGATGACATCCCATTGATTTCATATACGTATATCAAAAGGCGTACAGAAGATAAATATTAAGATCTGTACATGTTGAGAGAGAGACAGAGAGGGTGGGGGCAGAGAGAAAGAGAAGAAGAAGAAAAATGGAATAGGCTTAATTATGGAAATATAGATTTGAAGAACATTCGTAAAGGAAGGTATATGTTTTAAATGGAATAACAAAGTAATTCCAAAAGTAAGCTCGCTACCGCGGCGAGAAAAGTAGCATCGCCACTATGACACTGTCATTTTTGCTCACTTAGATACATTCAGTATCTCACGATGAAACATATAATAAATAGAGAATATCTAAGTTTCTTGAGTAGATACAAGGAAATATTACACCAGTGGAACGATTTTATTGTCCCTTTTTATCCTTCGCATAGTAAACGTAGTTCTCTTTGTATTACCATTACGAAGATTCAAATCTTGTTACGGCTACGTTATAGTGGAGGAATGAGAGTTTTAGAATTGGAAATATTGTTGAGCATTTCACAAGCAATATCCAGACGATAAAACCAAACCTGTATACAAAACCTACAAAAAAAATTATAACTGAATATGAAGACCGCATATTCGTACTGTATCAAGGACAAAGTGAAGACATAATTGTTTCTAATATTTAACCATGTTAAACTTGTTACAATGTTATCTCGAGTAATGTTTCAGGAGTTTTTAATGTTATATTCGGTGTGTCTTCACATTCGTTCAAAAATGTATTTATGTAACCACAATGTATTTCAGCTACATTTTCAATGAATATTTAATATTTATTAAATTAGTTAACTGAATAAAATTAATTTCTTAGAAGAAACAACCAGACATCTTAGGATGGTATAAACAGAGTAGATTGATATGATCGTGCGGAGCTAGGTCAAATAATATTTACTTCAGCAATTATAATTTATCAATCACAGTCGTGAAGTCAGCATCGAGTGACATCATGTTTACTTGGCCAATAATATAAGAACAAGACAACTTCCTTTTTGCGCATCAATTCAGAACGTTGACTACAGGAAGACTTGAAAGATGGCCTCTCAAGGAATGTGGTTTATGTATTTTCTAGTTTGTGGATTATTGCTTGACGTTTCGCAAGGTGGGTATTTTACTGTATTTGCGTATATTAATATGTACCAGTTTCGTAATCATTTCGATATAAATGAAGTGGGAACTGGGCGTTTGCTTCAGGTTATTTGCCGTTTATGCTAAAATTATCATCAAAGTCTTTATGACAAAATTTAATTCAAGAATACCATATTCACATGTAGGTGAAAATAATTTTAAAAATGCAAAGAATTTTAAATATTTACTCTAAACGTTGGGTATTATAAATATTTCCTAACGTCAGCAGCCTAACTAAAGCTCGTACCATGACGCGAAAGAATTACATATTTTTAATAATGCAAAAGATTACCCAGCAGTTTGAACGATTTACTGTATGGTGATATTTGGCTCGCTTTCAGTAATTCGGATATGTTCGGCATCTTTCGATTGTTTTGTAAATGTACTGTGTTCCCAGTCCATTATACCATGTCTGTCCTAAGGATTAACTACTTCAACGGCCATTATTATCATGCAAACTGCTCTGTGATTCCGAGTATGATTGTTATTTTGGGAAAGTAACGGATATTACTTTTTAAAAAAAAATCTTATTCAGCAGTACAGATGTTTTCCCTAGGTAGAAAAAATCTAGTACTTTGCTGTCAGATCAGCCATATGTTCTCCTTGAGTTTTCTAATGCTCTTACACACACACACACACACACACACACACACACACACACACACACACACACAAACACACTTATCTGTAGAAAAATATATTTTTTAATATAGTATGTTGAAAAATTCTTAGACGCAACCAAATAACTATACTAGTATTCCAAAAACATAACTAGTAAAATATATGTATGGATGACGATGTCAATAATTTGTTTATTTAAAAAAATCTACAAATATGACTATCATTTTTTAAACCCGAGAAGGATTCAGATTTCAGGAATTTGCCGGGCTTGGGGGGATCGTAGGACATTATGTTTTTATTCGTGAATATTGATTTAATGTCAAGTGTGATTACTTTTTCATCTTATTACAATTTTACTCTTACATCAGGCAATATTAAAAAGGGACAATGTATGAGTATCACGTTTAACGCTAAAATACTGTTTAAATCAGCAGAAATTCGAAGAAAATAACTGAAACGTTTTAACACACGAAGCTCTGCGTAACATAAATTCAAGCGAACAAACTAAATTCACAAAACATCAGATGGAAAGAAAACTTTACAATTATAACAAGCATGCATGCCTCAAACATTGTAACCGGTAAATATCTTCTCTTGTGGGTTAATCTGAATCAATGCAAATTGGTTGAAAAAATGGACATAAAAGTATAAATGGTTGACAGATATTAATGAACAATTTAAATGTAGGGATATGTTAGTACATGCGACTTTTTCTGTTTCTAGTTAAATGCAGCTATGGTAATATTTGGTATGCAAAATTTACGCCATAAAACCGTTCTACAGTAGAAAACCAGATACACACGGTATATTTCTCATTATTATTACAATAGTTTTCTAAATAGTAATGTTAATTATAGAGGTAAAAGAAACAAACCAAAAAAAAAACAAACCATGGAGTCATCCTCCACAAATCTAAACTTCCCACTACAGATTCAAACCCATCATCCCTGAAATTACCAGCCATACAACTCCAATGTCACTAAATATAATAGTAAATAAGTTTCACACTGAACATAATACTAGAACATGTCCACACCGAATATAATGGTAAAACATTTCTAATTGGTCTTATATATAGAGATTGTTTATTGCCACTACAATTACATGTTAAAAGCCATGCATGACAGCTTGCGCTTCAGCTGACATCGTCAGAGCTGTAAGTTATGTTTGTAGGTTTTCAAAACAGTCTAATTAATGAACGTAATTACAGTGGTAGGATTAGGGTCCGTACTCTTGTGTGTGTATAAAATACATATTTGACAAATACGACAATTTAGCAGTGAAAGGTTATTTCCCTTAGCACAGGGTAATGTGTGTGTGTGTGTGTGTGTGCGTGTGCGTGTGTGTTTGATTTTTAACGTAGCTTTAACAATTTGTATTCATGTTGCTACGATGTCTGCAGTGTGACAGTTGAAGGTGATGTCTAACACTGGTGCATGATGCCGCAGACATGTATCATCATGTCCCACCCAGTCACATTTTCCTGACACCAGGCCGACCAGTCCTAACACTAACCTCTTAATGCTGAGCGCCTAGCAGCTAGAAAGCTGTTTGTACCATTTTTATAAGTCTTTGGTATGACTCGACTAGGATTTGAACCCACGACCTCCCGCATCCGAGGTGGACGCTCTCACCGCTAGGCCACCGGAGCGGGCAGCGCAAGGAAAAAATTGGAAACTTGAAATAGAGTAAATCATAAGATGTGCGACTTTCAAAATTTCCATAACTATTTACTTTAAAAATAAAATGCCTGTGAGGTCAGCTTTTGTGAATTATTGAAAGACAAACAGTTCCAATGGCGTGTTTAGGCTTATGAGTATCTGTTTTAAATAACTTGCCGGGACGAAAATGTATTTTCATTCAAATTGATCAGTTTTAACCACTACGTTACTTTTCATTGTTGGTGAGTATTAAGTGTAAGTTACCTTAATGCATTACGATAGATCTTCTTCAATCATGTCTTCATCAAATAAGTAGACATATGCCGTTCTTAAAGAGTAGCTTGCAGTAAAGAGGCATATCGCATGTCTGTTATGCGTTTGCTCATGTAGTAAAAGTTGACGTTTATATGCAAAATTATATTTTAATGACAAGCCATGAAATTAAGTTCCCATAAAAATGTAATATTTTTTCGCAACCCAACAAAACTATTTTAATGCCTACGACTTTGCAGTCACTGTCGGTGGATACACGCGTGTGCCATCAAGGTGAAGGTAACGTACGATGATACTAGTTGAGAGAGAGAGAGAGAGAGAGAGAGAGAGAGAGAGAGAGAGAGATGGGTGGGGTAGAGTGGGGGAGGTAAGGCTTTCGGTATACGTACCATAACATTATTTCCCTTATGTTTCGTATACTGTTCCCTACAACAAGTGACGATAACAATAAGGCATTACAAATAAAAAAGAACAAATATCACACATTATGTGCATTATGTGCTAAATGAAAAACATGGTACAAAAGTGGTGGCTTGAAATACGATTAACCCAACAAATATTCGAACATTTGTTTACCTTTTAATTTGTAAGGCAAGGAGTATCCCGACGTTTGACACTTTAGAGTAAAAACAATAAGGATAATTAAAGTTTCTTCGTGCCTAATTATACATAGAAATGCCCCATGCTTTATCTATTATCCTTTTTCATTCTCTTTCTCTCTCCATCTCTGATGAAAATGAGACAGAAATAAGTGTATGCATGTTGCGTGAGAGAGGAAAATAATATGAGGTTGATTAATCATTTGAAGTTGAACTTACACCACGTTACACGCAAGCACATGGGTCGTCGTAATTGTATGTGTCCACTTTCCATGGGAATTATCCACAGTACTAACAATACTAATCATACAAAGTTGCAATAGCCTGTTAAAGTTCTTGGTTAAGAGGCAAACACATACCATAATTTATTATTTTGCAACTTGTAATAAGGTCCTGAAACAGAATATATATTTAAATATAATAATATCCGAATGGCACTCTCCCTTCCTCTTCCTTTTTCTCTCTTACTCTGTTTTATGGGCAGGCAGCAGACTAATTCTTCAGTAGAGAAACATAGGGGAAATAATGTTATGGTAAGCCCACTCTACCCCACCCACCTCTCTCTCTCTCTCTCTCTCTCTCTCTCTGACCATCGTCGCACGCAACGGACGAAAATTCGTGAATAAACGAGCGCTGTGGATATTAGCTTGTGTTATGCGACAATGTCTTTGAATTTACCGAGCTGTTAATGACGATTAAATTTACAGACCAACAAACAAACTGGTATGGGAAAGAGAGAGTTGAAGGATAACAACAATCTTCGGGTTGGTAATAAAGTTATTTAAAGCATAGTGATTACATATATGAACTGTAAAACAATTAAATCTCTGAACTACATCTAGTTGGTTCGTTATTTCGTTTAAGATATAGTCCCTGCTAGATTTAATCAATTCGCCGGTGATTGAATGGCTGCGCTTTGAGTACTCAAGTGGCTAACCATTCTGTTTTCTAGTACTGTACTTTCTTCATTTAAATCAATTTCCAAGCTTTAATAATACGTTTGTTTAATTCATTATGAATATGAATGAGCATAGAAGCTCAGAGAGAGAAGAAACCAATTATCTCATTGTAAAGAGAATGATGAACAGATGATATTGGTACAGAACTACATTATGAAGCGCACACATTTCCCAGGAATGTGCAGAGCACAATCGCTTCGTCAATCTACAATTTCCTGTACTAAGTCTTAACTTGTTTGTAAAATCAATACGATTTATCTGTATATGAGGAAAGTAAAATATTTTTAGAGTATGAAGGCTGTAATTCTGATACACCACTCGATGTGTACATATTATATTCAAAGAAACTCTGAAAGCTAATTTCCTATTAATCGAACGCAGAGGCATCAATATATAAGGTCTACGAAGCCATCGTTCTGCCACTCTCATGTATGCTTGCAAAACCTGTACGTGTGTGTGTGTGTGTGTGTGTGTGTGTGTGATTTGGATTTTTAACGTAGCTTTAACAATTTTTCAGTCATATCGCTACGATGTCTGCAGTGTGGCAGTTTATAGTGATGTCTAGCACTGGGGCATAATGCCGCAGACATGTAGCATGATGTCCCACCCAGTTACATTATCCTGACACCAGGCCAACGAGTCCTAACACTAACCTCTTAATGCTGAGCGCCAAGCGAGGTAGCTATTAGTACCATTTTTGTAAGTCTTTGGTATGACTCGACCGGGGATCGAAACCTCGACGGTGTATAGACGCCATGTCAAGAAACTGAACAATTTTAAATGGGCTGCCAGGGGAAACTGCTAAAGATTGAATGGCACAATAGGGTCCCGGACTCTAAGCTTCTCACACAAGCAGATATTCATAACAATCACTATGAAATAACATTTGAGGTGAACAGGCTACGTCACCAGGATGACAGAAGATCAAAAGAAACGCTTCAAAAATTACCTCAAGTCATCCTTGAAACGCTTCAACATTGACCACGAGACTTGGTAAGATCGCACACAGGATCAGACTCGTCCATATTGAAGCTACAGATAATCAATGCAAGAGAATTACCGAGGCAGCGCGGAAGCGCAAGCAGCGCAAATCTCAAAACTGCAGTTGTCCTCTATTGATGAATCAAAACCAAGCGGCACCCCCACTCAAGTATGCAACTGACAGCTCTCAGCAAAAAAAATCCTGCTCAGCCACTCACATACTTACATAAAACAAAATAGTGATGTGATGGTCATCTTTGAATTCGAATCAGGAACAACAGAGTTATTATTATTATTATTATTATTATTATTATTATTATTATTATTATCCCTTTTTCAGTACTATTTTAAAACATTCCATGACACATTTCTTTTGATACCTTCTACCCGCATAACTTTACAGATATAGGTTTCAGTACAGGCTACATTTTCAAGTCCTAGATGTCGTCCTTTGTCTTTAGGTTAGAATTAGGTCAGACCAACCTGGTTTTCCAAAGGATAACACACATTTATACGGATCACTACTACATTGTTTGCGACAAAACGTTCGTTATTCTGAGTTTAACACAATTATTCACGTAGTTTACAACTTTTAATGATCGTTTTACTTCTTGTTGGTTATTTTAAATTTTCCAACTTTATTGGTTGACAACTTCAAATCTCATTGAATCGGGTAAATAGTTTAGGTTTATTGAAAATTTGTTTGATCTCCTGGCGAATAGTTTGATTAGCCCGAGACGCTGGGATAACGGCTTCTAAATCCGTAGTTGCAACTTTTGTTGGTTGGTAGTTGTATGAATATATGCATACATAGGTCACATTTTTAAAACTCGTTTTAAGTATATGTACAGTTGTATTAAAGAACATCACGTTAAAACGAGAGAAATATTTCACATATTTTACTGCATCTGCTTACACTGTATGGATTAAAATTCATAAGGGAGACAAATGTACATGGAATAAGATATGACTAAGAAAATGGCGTTCATAGAGTCACCCTAATTTATTATATAACGAATATAACTGTTATGTAATTACGATCTATCAAATATCAAACATTACTTAACTGGATTGCAGGTCTGTCTTCAGTTAACCAATTTACACTCATATTGGAAATGTTGTATATTTTTATTCTCGTAATGCTCTTATGACATACTTGCCTTATATTTAATTTGTTGCTGTTCCTTAGGTCAAAATGCAGAATATGGCTCTTCGAATTACGCAATGAATGCTAAAGACGTCCCCGAAGAGTTCCAGACGGTTACTTACACTAGACGGGTTCTCATAAACAAGACAGGGTCTTGGCAGGAAATGCACCGTGATGTCTTGAATTCAGGTATGAACTTAGTTCAAACTGGACACTTAAAATGTTTAAAATTAGTATAAGACTTTCAGCAGAATATAGGAAAATCAGTATGTTTAGCAAACATCGCGGCATTGATGTGTGAAAGTTAATTAATACTTAGTTTGATAACGTTTCCTTTAAGTTTGAAAATGTCTTTATTTACAAAGTAGAGTGATCTGTGATACAATACAACTTTATTCTAGCATTAATATGAGATGGCATAGTAGCTATATGTAACATTTACTAATCAGCCATTTAATCACCTATAAAATACATGGCTCATAATGTGAAAAGCGCTTCGGATAATATCGCAAAAGCAATATTATTGAAAGACAGTGTTGCCATTATATTTAGATAAAAATAATTCTAAGTTTTCGTTTTTGTATGAATGCTATAAGTAATTGAAAATACCTTTGAAATTCATAAAGTACAACATAATAACATTCTAAAAGGCAACCGTTTTGGACTTAAGAACAATCAATTTTAGATTTAACGCCAATAACATCTCTCCCGACAGGAAACATTGTCACAGACGGTGCGAGACTAAGTGAAAATGATATGCCTGAAGAGAAGTCTCAAAACCGGACAACGACAGAGCCTCGATTTTGGATCTTTGACAGAACAAATAGAACTTACTCATCAGAAGTGTTTGTGCCAATAACAAATACTCAGCTTCAAAACAGGACAACAACAGAGCCTAATTTTTGGATCTTTGACAGTACCAATACAACTTACTCATCTGAAGAGTTTGTGCCAATAACAAATACTCAGCCTCAAAACAGCACAGCAACGGAGATTAATTTTTGGATCTTTGACAGTACCAATTCAACTTACTCATCAGAAGTGTTTGTGACAATAGCAAATACTCAACCTCAAAACAGGACAAGTGATCCTCAATTTGGGATGTTTGACAGAACCAATACAACTTACCCATCAGAAGAGTTTGGGCCAGTAACAAATACTCAGCCTCAAAACAGGACAACATCATGGCCTCAATTATGGGCCTTTGATAGAATAAATACAACTGACGTTTTTGAACATTTTGTTCCGGAAACAAACATTCAAGCTCAGAATAAGACAAAAACAGATCGTCTATTAGTGGTGTTTGATAGAATCAATACAACTGCGACAGAGACAAATACTCAACCCCAAAAGAGGACATCAACAGAGGCTCAATTAAGGGTTTTTGACAGAAAAAATACAACTGACGAACCCGAAGAGTTTGAGACAATAACAATCAGTCAGCATCCAAACCCGACAACACTAGAGCCTCAACTAGGGGTCTCTGATAGAATAAACACAACTGACGATTCCGAAGAGTTGGAGCCAGTAACAAACAATCAGCTTCAAAACACGTCAACAATAGAACCTCATCTAGGGACCGACGATTCCGAAAAGATTGAGACTGAACAAAATACTCAACCTCACAGCCGCGATAAAATAGAGGCTCAGTTATGGGTCTTTGACGGAAAAAACACAACTGACGATTCCAAAGAGGAACAACAAATAACTGATACAGTTCATACCCTTCCTCACAACCACACAACAACAGAATCTTCATTAAGGGTCTTTGACAGAATAAACACAACAGACGATTCCGAAGAGTTTCAGCCAGTAACAAACAGTCAGCCGCAAAACCCGACAACAATAGAGACACCACTAGAGGTCTTTGATAGAATAAATACAACTGGCGATTCCGAAGAGTTTGAGACAGAAACAAATACGCAGCCTCAAAACCGCACAACAACAGAGGCTCAGTTAGGGGTCTTTGACAGAATAAACACAACAGACTAATCCGAAAAATTTGAGCCAGTAACCAACAGCCAGCCTCAAAACCCGAGTACAATAGAACCTCCACAAGGGGTCTTTGATAGAATAAATACAACTGACGATTCCGAAGAGTCTGAGCCAGTAACTAATACCATAGTTCAACACCGCACAACAACAGGGTCCCAGTTAGGGCTCTTTGACAGAATAAATACAACTGACGATTCCGAAGAGTTTGAGCCAGTAACTAATACCATAGTTCAACACCGCACAACAACAGGGTCCCAGTTAGGGCTCTTTGACAGAATAAATACAACTGACGATTCCGAAGAATTTGAGCCTGTAACTAATACCATTGTTCAAAACCGCACAACAACAGAGTCCCAATTAGGGCTCTTTGACAGAATAAATACAACAGGCGATTTCGAAGAGTTTGAGACAGTAACAAACAATCAGCCTCATAATCCGACAACAGAAGAGCCTCAGCTAAATGTCTTTGATAGAATCAATAAAACTGATGATTCCGAAGAGTTTGAGACAGAGACAAATACTCAGCCTCAAAACCGCACAACAATAGAAGCTCAGTTAGGGGTCTTTAACAGAATAAATACAACAACTGACGATTCCGAAGAGTATGAGCCAGTAACCAATGCCATTGTTCATAACCGCACAACAGAGGCTCAGTTAGGAGACTTGAACAGAATGAACACAACAGACGATTTCGAAGAGTTTGAGCCAGTAACAAACAATCAGCCTAAAAACCCGACAACAATAGAGCCTCAACTGGGGGCCTTTGAAATAAACAATACTACTGACGATTCCAAAGAGTTTGAAACAGAAACGAATACTCAGCCTCAAAACCGCACAACAGAGGCTCAATTGGGGGTCTTTAACAAAATAAATACAACTGACGATTCCGAAGAGTTTCAGCCAGCAACAAACAGTCAACCGCAAAACCCGACAACAATAGAAACTCCACTAGAGGTCTTTGATAGAATACATACAACTGGCGATTCCGAAGAGTTTGAGTCAGTGAACAATACCATTGTTCAATACCGCACAACAACAGAGGCTCAAATGGGGGTCTTTAACAGAATAAAAACAACAGACGATTTCGAAGCGTTTGAGCCAGTAACAAACAGTCAGCCTCAAAACTCGACAACAATAGAACCTCAACTAGGAGTGTTTGATAGAATAAATGCAACTGACGATTCCGAACAATTGGAGACAGAAACAAATATTCAGCCCCAAAACCGCACAACAACAGAGGCTCAAATAGGGGTCTTGAACAGAATAAACAGAAGAGACGATTTCAAAGCGTTTGAGCCAGCAACAAACAATCAGTCTCATAACCGGACATCAAAAGAGGCTCAATTGTTGATGTTTGACAGAATCAATGCCACTGAGGAGTATGAACCAATAACAAAGTATAAAAGCATTATTGCCAGCACGCCGCTCCAAGGACATGAGGTGCACAATGACATCATGGTTCCAGGTACAGTAAAAAATATTTTTATTTTGGAAAATATATTATATTACAGTTAGAAACCAAAGGATCATTCATGAAAAAGAAAACTTACCGACGCAGGTATTTCATAGTCACGTACAATAATATTTACATCAAAATCTAAATGATTTTTTAGTAACTCCAATGAATTGTACTTAGCAGAAAACTAAACAGAACCCATTTATGCAAAGTAAACATTTCCCTAGGTGGAGTATATAATTCACAATTATTTTCAAAACAACTATTATATTAGTCCAGATCAAGTTCGAAAGAAATATATAAGTATATAATAGTTTACCACTGCTTTCTAACACAATTTTACCATTTACTTTTCTAGGTGGAACTTTTGTTTTTTGTCCTTGGTGTATAGTGCTCAAGCCCAAGGTGTGGACACTAAAATCCACGAGGCACACCATACGATGACAGTTTACCTTGTATCAAACATGACACATAGTGACATCTGTTAAACAATCTTCAAAAAAAAATGTTTTCAAAAAATATTAAAATAAAATACAATTAGCATCAGTTTTTTCTCTCAATGCATCTGCATACTTCTGGTCCAAGTCCAGTCGCTCCAGTGACACTATTGGCTTTGTCATTCTCTTTTAACATTAATCGTGTACAAAATTAAATATAGTTTCGACATGTGATTTACGTCAACCTAGAAACTAATTATATCATTGCCAACAGCATTAAAATGGTCGGCTCAAAATGTCCGTATGTAAATGTAAAGGCAGTTGTTCAACTATGTATTGAAATGGTAAGTATGACATATAAGTCAACACACAAACCTAAAATAAAATTATACAACTTTATATCTTAATGTTACGTATCACTCCAGGAGGGTGTAACACTCCACACCAAGATTGTGTTAAAGATAAACTTTCAAGATTCTTTTGCCCTTGACATTCTCATAGTATTAGTGTTCATGTCAATTTTAAAGGAAAGGAGACCTTTTGAATATATACCACAGTATAATAATTTTATGGTGATAAAAGAGTATCCATTACATTCTGGGCAAAGAATTTAAGCAATATGCCCATTAAAATGTATTACGTATTGTTTGTTGGATACGAGTGTGTACGGATGTTATATACATGTTTTATAATTTCTCTATTTGAATAATACAATCAATGGTCACTTTAATTGGAAAATATAACTGTTTTTCTTTATTTCTTTAATTTTGTTAATACATAAGTTATCATATCAGCTATTGTATCTTTGTATCTTCTAACAAATTTAAGTCTTAAAACAAATTTAGCCATTACTCTAGTTCTGTTACGATCAGAAAATATTAACCCCGTGTCTTTGATTCTGGTCATATTGTTTTCCGTGAAAGTATCGCAAGATTTTATAACAGTAATTTTGTGCACCAGTTATATAGTGTAAATTCAGAACGATTAAACTATATTATAAAAAACTTGAACTACGTTCTGAAACTCAAAATATAATTATGTTTCTACTACTGAGAGGCTTAAAAAAACCCAGTTTATACAAGTAGAACTGCTTCATCCTTCTACAAATGTATTCATATCCCTGTGTAACAGCATAGCTTGTGACTGTTCTCTCTGGCTTTTTTGTTTCGTTACCCGTTGTATCTTTCACACAGCATTAATATCAATTGAACTTCTAAACTCAAACACATTTTGTATTATCTAATGGCGGAAAATAAAAATTTACAATGAGTAAATATGGTGCTGAATGTGAAATAAAATGGACAGTATCATGATAAATAATAATTGAGTTTCCGAGTGAATTATGTTTCATAGCATGGCGAGAAGTGTCATTAATACAAGCCTAGCCTATATGCTCTTCTATGCATTTATCTACCAGATGATTCGCATATCATTAAGATACAGAACTGAAGACAAATCTATGAAATTGTCGTTTTCCTTAGCTGAGGAGAGTGGAAGGCAGAGAGAATATTTACTGCGAAGTATATGTGTTTCAAGCGTTTGACCAATTTTATCTTCCAATCAACTCCGTTGATTTGTATCAATATAATCAAATGAATTCGCTTTTAAAACTAAATTTCAAATAATAATTGATAAGCTACAGGCTTATGGAGATATCTCAAATGCTTGAGCTCTAAAATATTATTTCACAAACCCTCAATTTTTTAAAGTTGAAATAAATTATCTATAGCTCACAAAATATATACTTTCTTTTTCAACATATACAATATATCCAATACAACAGACAGTGTGAAGATTATTTATCAAATTTATAATATATTTCTCTAAACTTATACATTTTATGTTGCATGTTTCAAGGTACCTTGTAGAAAATTTACAAGTGATATTTTGAGCTTTTAAGTAACAAAACAATGACAAATTTTGTGGGATATTATATCAAGTTTTTTGATCTGTCACACTACTTGTAAAATATATGACAATATTATAATAGCTCACAATAATTTTAAACTCAAAGTAATACCATGATATCTTATGAATTAAAGTAAAGTAAAGTATATAAAACAACAATTTAAATGTTTTCCAGCGATTTCAAAATGCATGAGTTACCTCTATCAAAATATCTTACGAATGTTATAGTTCAGAAAAGGTATGCACATTTTATGGAACGGAAATTAAACATAATATTAATCTGAGTGAGACCAAATATATTTGTTGAAAGGTCATGGTCTAAAATTACTGGTTAATAACTTTTTCCACCTTACAGGAACAGGAAAAATGATCAGATTGGTTCCCGAAGGAGTCAGAAACGTGGAAGCGGCCGAGAGCAGAATTAAGACAGAGGATTCAGTAAATGCATTTACCACGAAAGAAAACGACACAAAGGGACAAGTAAGATCGTTATATTCGATCATACAAAGAAACAGAGAAATGAGCTTACAAACGCAACGAACAGAAGAAAACGAGGTGAACATCAATGATCGGAGAAAGAGAGAGGCAAGAAGTTGAAGAAAACCATATGCGGAAATGTAGCAACTATTATAAAGGGAGGACCGCTTTATATATGTATTTATAGATGACAAACGTTAATAAGAGTATTTGTGTATGAAAATCATATTTTAGAGATCTTCCGCCTCATTGTTCCTTGCCAATTCACGTCGAACAACTACTCTTGTTGAACTCTGCAATGGAAAAGGCAATGACCGATCCAATTAGTTCTACCTCAAGACATTTAAAGGTTGTTCAATCAATTTGATGAAGGGTATATGCTATGATTTTTATTCAAAATAATCATAATAATTTCGGCATCATCTGTTTTATGTAGTTTACATTGAACGATCCATGAATTTTACGGACTCCAAGCGATGACATACATCTACATTATACATATATTAGAATTAGGCAATTTAATAAGTTTTATTTTTATTGGATGATAACAAATCTGAATGCGCACATGTTTCACTAGCATACCTTCAACGTGTATAGAAACCGCAGTCAAAAAGGAGAATATGTAACAGAACCTTAAACGTACACGCATCTCGCCTCGGATCTAACTATTTGGTATCTTCGGCATATATGAACACACCCATCAACATTTCACGACAATATACAAACTTGTCTATGATCACTATATTCTACTTTTGGCGATTATTTTGCTGTACCCTTCAAGGATAAACGTACCATTCAGGGATTATTACTGCAGAATAAATATAACTAGAATATTTTTAAAAACTGTCTAGCGCTATGGAAGCGCTCCTAACGTAAGTTGCTAACATTCCAATAAAACCTACACGGTTCAACTTTGAATGAATACCCACCCATGTCTCGTCAAAGCTACTGTATCAGATGCATTGGTTTAGCACTATAAAATCCATATTGGAAATAAAGAAACCAAAATTATCCGAATCCAATAAACAAAGTCTATATAAAGAGGACTCTCTCCTCTAATGAATGCCATATCTTGTCAGTGATACACTTTTAAAACAGCAGGTTTCTGAAAGAAAAGTTTTTAGTATCAATCTTACCCATTATACTCCTGCCTTGAGTTTAAGGACAATAACATGGAACAAATATAGAATAGTTTTAAAACCCGTATCGTCGTGTTAGACATATATTGTAAGTGCATTCTAGACATATGCAATGTATTATAGTTTTAATATATATTACACATCTATGGATATCAATAGGATCACTGGAAAAGATTGAACATTACAAAAGTGACCGTATGGTCATGGGTACGTGAAAATAACTTTGGAAAGTTCAAATTAATGTTCTAATATGCATGACCCATTTCTGTCTGACTTAACAATGATTATGTGTTTTTCTTCTGATACATACAATGACAACAGATGTAGCTTAGAATGGTCAGGAGGGGCATTATATATTCAGTGGTCTGTAGTCAGCAGACCCTCCCTCCCGCAACACGTTGTCCTCTACTAAGTAAAATCAAACACTGTCAACGTTGAAATCATCCACACATTGTCTTTAACATACTAAGACATGGGGTTGCACTCTCACAGATGGATGACAATGACATATCTTTGTGCCTCTAGAAACGTGCAACTACAATGAAGCGGTAAAAGGTTCTCCCAGACTCATGTTTTCACAAACCAAGCATGGAACAAATATTGATAGGCTGCAAGAGATTGCGATTAGCAAGGGGACTAATCGTCGAGTCAATGATTTGCCGAACAGGCCAGAAGATTCCTCCTTCCAACCGGTAACAACTTAAACAAAGAACTATTACCACAGAACATGAACACATGGTATTAATGTTGCTGGTGAATGGGTTGTTCCCCACTCACTTACGACAATCACTGCAGAAATACCACAGGGATGCAAAGACAAAGTTAGTGTTCTTCAGAGCAAATCCTGGTCTGGCTAACCGCAAGGCAGGCAGATATATTTAAGAACTAAAATCCAATGCTAGACAGGATTAAAACATCAGTACGACGGATTTAGTGTCTCGCAAGACGCCATTGGCAGCACAATAAATGCTTAGGCTACTGACTAGATTGTACGAAATTTAGAACCAGTCAGAATGTATCTGGGAGGCATTACAATCACGAAAGTAGTGATAGTCACGAATCAAGGTCTGCATGCAAAAGCAGCAGAAATTGTCAGGAAACAAAAATAATAATTGATACATTTTAGAGAGCAATAGGCATTTCGAGATAAAAACCTGTCATCGAATAGAATATGTCTGTTATCCACAGAGTTCAGAGGAAAGCGACATAAAATATGCTTAATCTTTCAAAACAATGATTGCACCCAGTGGCATCTTTCTGTGTAATTCAGTGGTCATAGGTATTATAAAAAATAGTTTAAAAAAAAAGAAAATTAAGAAAACAAAACAAACAAATTTGATGTTAATATTCCGTTCCTTATATCATCGTGCTTTCTCATCACCTGTAAAGTGATATGATAGCTTCATCATATCTATGCATTGATACATTTTTATCGTTCGATTATTGTTTGTTGTCGACTTAACTGCAATAAATTCTATGTACTTTTGTTCTGGTCGTTGCAATTTTTTTTCTTCTTCAAACATTCGATCTTACATTGTAAGGGATGCACATTAGGTAAGATAATTTGAAGTAGAAACTTCAAAAACGACAAAGCACTATTGAATAACTACAATATGACGTAAGCAATTTACTTAACTACAATTTAAATGATGTTAATTGGTTCAGGAGAAGACATATATCATTGCAAAGTTACTGTTAAATAAAGTTTCGTTTCTGTTTATTCTGCTTCTTGACCAGAGCTACTGGAATCAAGGGGAATAAATGGTAAACTTCACCAGCTCCATAGCAGTTTTATCATTAATGTTCATTCCTTTTGCGGGGCATGTATATGAAGCGATATATTTATGAATTAACAAATTAACAGCAAAGGAAATATATTGTTAAACAAAACCTAATTAAAGAAGAGATGGGTTATTGAATGTTCACTAGTGCATATACAATTCAACACACATCCTTACAACTAGTTGAAAGTGGAAGATGGTACGGTAATGCCATTATGACTAACAAACAAACATCCACGATTGCAAACTAAAATATGATGTTAATTATATGTTATCTCATAAGAACTAAGATGCATACTAGCAAACAGACAGCTACTAATTCTAATGAGCTTAGGGAAAATGCTGACTCTTACAAATATACTATAATCCAAAGCCCATTCTTCCAAATCACTCAAAAATATACTAACTCAATCTCTAACAAAGTTGGAAGAAAGAGAAAACTAGAAACTAATCAGACGATTTTGAACATTGATTTAATTAATACCGTAACATTTTGTCTTCTATCTACAGTTGATTCGCAGAATCAATTTTGGCTTTTATATAAGATGGCTTTTGTTTTGCTGTTCATTCTCCTGGCTACCTAGAAGTTGTTGGTTTATACGAATCTGTCTTGAGTTACAACTTTTGGTTTTCAAAAACCAGTTTCATCTCGTACATCATGCCTCATACGTTAGTGTTAAAGAATGAGTGTTGGAATGAATGCATATGAGTGTTTGCTTGTAACAATCAGCGTATCACCTTTATCAGCAATACATTGATATGGATGTTTGTGTGTGTAAGATTTTAAGGATGTGTGTTAGTACTCATAATATGCGATAAGCATACGATTTCATTCCCTTCCAAATATACGTTAATTTCTAAGAGTTCTAGATGGGTTGAAGCACGGTTGCATGTTTTGTAAAAGTCGGATTGCACCTTTACTTCGATACCATGGTTAGCATGTACTGGTATTTTGCAATAATGCGTGTTAGCCTTGTTACCGTAATATAACCCTTCTCTTCCTAGTCATAACGTTATAAGGAGGAGTGTTAGATCATATGATACGAGTGGAAAAGAGTAAGTGCATTCTACTAACGTTCATCAGCCCAACCTTTCTAAAATTCCAGTTGTTTATCAAATAATATTCCTGTAATTAAGATATAGTTTAATTTGAAAGACAAGGACAAACGATGTTGAGACGAGATATTCCCATTTGTTACATTACAATAAGCAGATTTTTTTGCAATTACAGACCGTACGCATATATTGTCTTGTCATATAGTATAAAACACACAAAAATTCGAAAGTAGGAGAAAATACATAAAAGTTTCCCTCTTTGCGCTTCTCTGCTCCCCCCCCCCCCACCCCGATATCAATAACAACTATGAAAATACAGTTTGAGAAAGAGTATGATTTTAAAGAATATGATTGGCAACAACTAGTGACATTGTTGAGTTTAAAATGACTAAATAATCAACACTTTTGTACACAGAATGTTAGTGCAAAGCGACCACTAGATATCTTTTTAGCGTGATTTTTACTGAAATGAGTACAAACACAACACGAGTAGTTCTTGGAGATGACAGCTACCATCAATGCAGCTGACTGAGTATAGCTTGTTTAGGAGACAACGATAGTATATGAGTAAATTGTCGATGCTGTGTTGTTGCTTCAACTTATTTGTTCGTGGAAGAACGTCTGGAATAAATTTCTCATATTCAAATAGTAACGGTTTTAGTTCACTCTTTTCTTCTCGCTACAGATGTGGAAGTTTCTGCTCCAGATTCTATTTCTGAATCCCGAAGATTCGTTACACCAAGAAGTCTGATTTCATTCCATCACTCAGTTGACTCCATGTTTAATAGGGCTATCACTATCAACATACTCTTTAACATATTTATGTGACAAACGTTTTGCCTCACTGGATTATCAGTGATATAAATGAAATTATTTACTTTCTTTTCAAATATGTAATGACAAATAGGACGTAGGCGGGAGAGAAATTTTACGGAAGGCAAGAGAACAATAGCTGTGACCAGGATGAAAACTTTCTACTTTTGTTATAACTTAACTTTCTACTTTTGTTATAACTTAACTTTCTACTTTTGTTATAACTTAACTTTCTACTTTTGTTATAACTTAATTTCATGTTTGACAGAGTAGAGTGCATATTTAGTTCTAGCAACCTCACAAGACTTTGACAGCTTATATTTAAAATCAGAAAAGTAGTCGAGAAGATTAATTTTTGTATCTTCATTGGAAAGACGTGTCTATTTTAACAATGTCAATGGTCCACGGACTCTATGTCCAAAAACTAGTTCAAAAGGACTTAATTATAAATATTATTACATGATATAGTTTGTGTATGTTAACAATTGAAGGAGTGCATGCGCCTTAGCTGATATTGTCAGAGATATAAATTATGATTGCAGCATTTCAAAACACTGACAAAATAATTAATGAGGATAATTACAGCAGTATGATTAAGGTCTTATTCGTATGTGTGTGGAATGCGTATTTGGGCAAATAGCATAATGTTTGCGATGAAAGTTTATTTCCTTTTTCCCTGGGCACCATTTTCTACGCGAGTAAGAAAAATGCATTTTGTGGCAGGTCCAGTATTTACTTTTACACCGTGAATTATTATTCTTTTGAGCGCACATTAGGAAACTGGAGATAAGGTCATGCATGAAATGTGCGACTTTCATCATTTCCATGTTTATTTGTTTAAAAATAAAAGGCCTGCCTGGTCGACGTTTGTGATTTATTGAAAGACATGAATTTTCTTTTGGGTTTTATGAATGTTTCGTTTAAAAATCTTGCTAGGAAGAAAATGTATTTCAATTCAAAATAATGAATTATAGTAACTAACATAGTTAGCCTCCACATAAATGTAAAGTATATATTAGATTAATGTGCAGTAAATGAATTATAATCCTGCATTCCCGTACCTGGCCAGACTTAAACTGTTCTCCAAAATTGAAGAGTAGTTTGCACAAAAGTTGGATATTGGATGTCGGTTCTGCGATTGACCAATTAATCAAAATTTGACGCTATTTTTAAAACTACTTTTAATGACGAACAAACAAATTAAACATCCATGAAAATGTTATTTTCATTTCTGCACCAAAACGAAGAATGTTCAGTACCGAAGAATTTGAAGTGATTCAACAGGGATATTAATACATGCCATCGAGGTCAAGGTCAGTTACAATGATACTCATTTAACATTCTACATATGGCAAAGAGCTACCCGTCCACGACAAGTGTGTGAGGTTTGATGTAATAAAATGAAGATAACAATGAAGAGAATCTAATTTTAAAATGAAGAATAAAAATCATATACTAAATTGAAAATGTCACGGATAGGTTGGAAATATTAGAAAAAGTGACGATTTGAAATACAATTGTCCCAGCCAATATTCGAGCACTTACCTTGATAATAGGCACGTAACGGGATCACCAATTTGTTATGTTAATAAAATATGAAAATTTATAACAAAAAAGGAAATTATATAAACATTAATAATTTTGAACATATGCTAGGGTAGACCAAAAGTATCTTACCATTCCTATGGAAAAAGATCCACTTTTATTCTAAATTGTGCAATTTTAAATATCGTGACATTCGATGTTACACTTGTACTTCAGGATGTGTACATTCACGTTTCTGGTTTTCCACGAACGTTATTTATTAACTTTAACAGTATGAAAACTAATGTTTTAACTTTACTGTCATTTTCTTGTATAAACACTTAGCATTGCCAAAAGCATAATATGGGACTTCAAAACGTATGATAATACAGCAATTGTCACTTACACCGTATTGTCATGCAATCTCCTGGTATTGGGCTTATGACAAAGTGAACTATGCAAGCTACTTGTCTTCGTACAATGATGTAATACAAGACGTGCTTTCTTATAGCCTTAGCTTTTGCCTTCATTGTTAGCGTAGTGAATAGGCTTGCCTTGTATTCGAACTACCTACAGTTTCGTACCAATGGTTTGGTTTTCTGACGCCGCAACCAAGATTCTTTGCGAAGAACAAGCTGTTATCGACGGGTAACCATAATAGTTCCTGTAATGCTCTCAAATTCTATTTTTAACGTACGAAGAACATCCAGACCAGACGCATAAAGGCAAGATATAACCCAACAAGCAGATTAGATAGTTATTAAGTCTACATTATCTAAGTTTTCACAGGACCAAGTGCGACCAAGTGCGACTTATGAAGAGTCTGACCCATGAGAGTGGGGGCACTAGATGGCACGCTCAGTCTTTTGTCTGTGGGTTGTACCTACGTGATATGGGATCTCAAAAAGCAGAGCTAAATATTGTTCTGCTTCTTGTTACTGCCACAACAGTCACGTTACCCCGCAAAGAACAGCACAATCGCTTTTCGAGTTATGACCAATACTTTTACTATTAAGCCCTCTCACCTATACTCAGAATGCTATCACCCTGCCTCATGTAGCGTTTAAACTGAAGTTACGGGTCTCCACCTAGCGGGATAGGGGATGTAATTGGTAAGAGCTGCTTCCCCTTGTCTATATGAGATATAGACAGAAAGAGATTTTCTATCTGAAACAGGGGTGGATTTCGGAAGTAGCAGAAGCATCATTCATAACGTTCTTTACCTCCCTCGAAGATAGGATTAGCTCGTTAGATCAATTAAAAAAATAATTGTTAGTTAATTATTAACATGATTATTGATCACAAATATTATTATTTGAAAATTAATTGTGTTTCTTTGCTTATGTGGTGACTTATGAAAATTTATCATGGGTTTGACAGTATATAGTCCAGTGTGAATTTAAAATGATGGTAAGACATAAATATGCATGTTTAATTCTGGATTTTCTATTATACAGCAATTGATAAGAACATATTCACAGAGTCTGGATAGCGAATGAATATCTGATAATCTTGTCTTTTAGTACAATATTAAAATGATTATTATTATTGTTTTAACTTCACATTTAAAGAAATCACAGTCTTGTAAAGTGAAATCAACTGCCTCAAAGTACACTAAAAATGTTACCATTTGTCGTTTAAAAACTGTAAAGTCCAATCATTTTCTTTCTATTGTTTTAAAATTGTTTTGAATTATATATGCAAGTTTTTCTTTTCTTTATAGTATCGTGTTATATCAGCGCTCGACACTTGATGATAGGAGGAGTCCTCTATAACATTCTTTAATACATTTATACATATGAATAGTAAGACAGTTGGTAGATGGACATTTGTCCATTTCATCTGTTATGTTTCTCTTCTGAGTTAGCAATCAGTCGAAAATAAATTATATTTAAATTGAAATTAACTACTAAGACCCTAAAACAGAATTTCATGAGAAAAGTGTTAGCGAAGTACATGTATTTTTCCCCTTTTATATCTCCTTTTGGGCAACGTCCACACAGTTTCTTCACATTTCTTTATAGCTCGGTGCCTTCTTATGCCATGTTATTTGATAATACATAGGTACGCTATATAATTCCGTATGCACACAGTTATATAGATGGAAAGGAAGAAGTTTATTCTAGTGCAAATAATCTATTCTACTTCTCAAAAAAGAACTAATATTGAACGCATGGTCATGACTTGTAACTTTTGTCGAAAAACAAGACGTGCGTGTATATATATATATATATATATATATATATATATATATATATATATATATATATATATATATATATATATATATATATATATATATATATGTGGGGGGGGGTGTGGGTGTGGGGGTGTGGGTGTGGGTGTGGGTGTGTGTGTATTTCCGTACTTATAAAAAGAGGCAGTTTGGGCTTATGAACACTTTTTAATGCATTATGTATCTTCTGCCTGTGAAACTAAGGATTGCGCTCCCCGACAATTTCCTATATAATTCAGTACTTTTAATTGTTAGAGTCACCGAAATAGAAAAGGAGAGATACGTATACTTAAGTACAGCTGACGTAATTCTCGACATTTAATGCATACAAAATATCATTTAGCAATACATACATTGTATCATTTAGCAATGCATACATTGTATAATTTAGCAATGCATACATTGTATCATTTAGCAATGCATATTTTGTATCATTTAGCAATGCATACATAGTATCATTTAGCAATGCATACATATTATCATTTAGCAATGCATACATTGTATCATTTAGCAATGCATACATTGTATAATTTAGCAATGCATATTTTGTATCATTTAGCAATGCATACATAGTATTATTTAGCAATGCATACATAGTATCATTTAGCAATGCATGCATTGTATCATTTAGCAATGCATATATTGTATCAACAATGAATACTTTGTATCATTTTGCAGGAAAAGTTATGTGCAAAATCTGGAATAGCCAACAAATTCAATGAAGAATTCGTCCTCTAATAATTGGGAACATATCTTCGGAAAGGTATTATCATCATCCTTATAAAATCGCTTGCAACTAAATTCTTTTCAAAATTAAATCTAACCTGCTCTAAAAGGAACCTAACTACCAGGTACACATATTAAAAAGAAAATAACTTATATTAAAACTATATATTTAAAACCCAAATAGTTTATGATGTTATTTCGTATTTGTTCCATTTATTGATGAGCCCGCTAAAATGTTCCGTATTGCTACATTTTTCTGAAGTACGATAAGTAGATTTGTTTGCGAATTTCTTGCTAGATAATATATGTAATGTTTTTAGTTGTTGCTGAAATATTTTAGTATTTTTAAAAACTTTCGATTCTTTCTATTTCTACGTTTGCAGCATTAAAAGAGAAAATTTCAAAAACAAATTTCAAGAATAACGCCGATTTATTGGATAAAAACATTTTCAAACAAGACATTTAGTTGAACGTTAAAATCTGAACTGAGGTAAATTGATTCAGGAATAAAGAAAACAAAAACACTGTAAATTTAAGGCTAGGCGAGGTTTTGTTTATAGTATCTTATGTTCTGCTTCTTGGCTAAACTACTGAAAAATACGACAACAGCATCGCTTCATTTTGTCTAGACATGGTAGCACATTATAAATTCGCTGTAACATTTTTTGTCTTTTAATTTTGATCAACGGTACATTTGATTTTTTTCAACACCATGCAAAATTACAATGCAGTTTTTAGGATTATAATAGTTTAGGATAGTGTCTGTACTCGTTAAAAAGAATTTTTTCATCCCTAGATGGGAACAAGGAGAATAAACCATTAATATTTCCATTTCGCTAGCAGTGTTAGCAATATTAATGTATCGACGACAAAAAGAGCAAGTAAAAATGGTGTATTGTGTAATTAAAACTATTCAAAGGAAAGATAAGGTTTAACAGGCTAACATACTTACAATTCAACATTCGCCCTTCCGCACTAACGTAAAGTGGAAAGCAGTAGATTATGGTATTATAACCAACACATATCATTAGAAACAAACATCCACAATTACAAACTAATGTATGGGGTTAAAGATGAGATTAAAAATGATACTAATAGACAAACACTCACTCGTTAAATTAATATAATGGGGTTGAAGGATATGTTATGGCATGATAACTAACTGTTACGTATATTTCATTTGCTTTGTGTGTCATTTAGTTTTGTTTAAAATTTTGATGACATTACATGCTATTGTAATGTAACGTTGTATGTTAGACTTAACCTTGTCTAAAATCGAGTTCATTTCTGTTTGACCCAAATTGATTTTTATTTTATTTTATTCATTGTCAACAACTAATACATAGCTAAATTATTTTCTATGTGTGTGGATTTAAAATCATTATTATTATCATTAAAAGAAGTAAATATGTTTACTTAAGTCCAGAATTAGGTGTTTGAATTTCCTATATGAATTTTACATAATCCAGGTTATGGTTTGTATTTTGCAAAAATCAGGAGCGTTCTAGAAGGTTATTTTCCATTAGGAATCGGTTTGTTTTAGAAAATGCTAATTGTGACCTGAGGTCAGGTAGAAAACTATATCATCTTGTAACTGGGAGGATTTATCAGTTGTGCATTAAGCTCTAGAACTTTGAAGTTGTATTATATGTTGTGTCCAGATGGGCTGAATTTTATTTCTTCATCTTTCTGAATTGAAGTGATTATTTGATGTGGAAATACAAAAGTGCTCTGATAAAATTCTTTGATAAAGACATACAATGCAATGTATAGTGAATTCAAGCCTGGAATTACATTACTGTGATTCAACAAAAGACTTTGACAAATCAACACTTTATAAGCTACCACAGACATATGATCAGTTATTGGATATATTCTGGACTTCTACCGAACTGTATTAAGGACTTTAAATTACTAGGACTTGTTCTGTAATTCCCGGATTATTTCGGGATTAGATTCGCCATACCGTCAGCTTTTTTTTTCCTCTCATGTTCACTTTATATTCTAGGGAAATAAATTATTTGTTGAATTTTACAAAGCTTGATGCCTTTAACTCTTTAATGTTACTCATTTTTTGAGAGCATAGACGCGTAACATAACACACGTCTTTACAATCCAATTAATTCCTTAAAAATTAATATATTCGGTATGGTATGATACGATATCATAATTTCATATCAGACTTCACATTCTTATAACCTAATATTTAGATATTGTTTAGACGATGCAATAGGAGAAAGTTAAATATAAAAAGGCATAATCACAAAAATGGAGTTTTTGTTTTCATTTCAAATTGATATTTTAATTTGCTATGCAAGAACAGCTCAATCAATAACTCAAGCAATCACTAACAAACACATCTTCGCTAACCAAGGTTCCGATGTGTAACCCTGTTTACGCCTTGGCGGATCAAACAGACATATTTGTGTTTGTCCTAACGATACATATTAGATTTAATGAGTTGCCTCCCTTAGTATGTAATGCCAACTAACCAATAGCGTGGTGAATTGTACATCGGCGGAAAATATTCTAGGCAAATTAACCTAAAAAGGATACATCTTAGGTTTAACTTCGAAAGCATGACTATGTACCAGAGAGAAGCCATTACAGGTCTATTTGAGTGAAAGGCATTTGTGCAAACAGGGACCGGCAGTGGAAAATTGCTGATTCAATAGTCCATGCAAGTTGTGCGCTCCCTCCTGTCACTATCATGTAGTAACAGTTTTCAAATTTGAACAACTTATTTTGTTTGGATGAGGTGGCTTGCCGCCGCATCCAGTGACATTCACAGACCCGAAACACAGAATTGTCTGCTCGATACGCCAAGGTGTATATAGTTCGATCAAATCGGAACCTTGCCTAGAGAAGATGTAACAAACCTGACATACTGAGGATTCTTGCAGTCCCGCATTTACATATACAATGCTTCCGATCCAAATGTGTTATGAGCGGAGATGCAACGTAAAATACAATGAAAACCTGAAAAGGGTTTGTACATAGTTATTATACCATTACAGTTTTTTCTTGTCACCATCGTAAACTGCAGTGTGGAGCTGAATAAGGGAGTTATTGGTAATAATCACATAAACACAACTATTCGGTTTTAATCTGTTCTAGAACAATGATGTCGAAAATAAATGGATACAAATAAGTTAAATGCTGATTTAGCAAAGGAGTTTTCAAAAAATAACTTTTTTTTTCTACTACGAACTTTATACTGAAGAAAACATTATTTTGCAATCAAATATTTGAAATAAATAACTGAAACTTATGACCAAGGAAAAACGTATCCTCAGAATAACTGCATATCATCTGATAAATTCATGATTCCTTGCATGTAATCATGTTGAAGGTTATACTACCGAGATGTAAATTGGGGTTGCGTACCCTTATGCTTTTGGCGTTCCATTGCATCGCTGGTAACATTTCAGCTCATGTATGAAAATTAGATGTATTAATACAGTGATAAATTTTCCTCCGTCTATAGTGGAATACGTAGTGTGAGTGTTTCGCCATAATATATTTGATTCTGTTCTGGATGATCGCATTCCTGACTACCTAGACAATGGTCTGTTCGAGTAAGTGTTGGTGTTTAGTAACCAGTTATTGGCAACATATCATACCACTTGCCTTATAAGTTACTTCGTTAAATGAGTGTTGGACAGTCTGGGTGTTTGTAACAATCAGCATAACGCATTTATCAGCGATACACAGTGACATTTACTTGTATTCAAAACAACTGAATAATTTTCACATATGCATACAAGCTATGAATCTGTGAATGCTAAACTAGTACTACATGTTTATTTTTTGTGTGTTTCTAACAAAAATGAAGACGAACATGACACAAGTCATTCTTGGAGACGAAAGTGATTCTCGGTGTAGTTGAGTGACAGTGTAGTTGAGTGATAACAGCCTGCTTTTGGTGACAGGTTATTAGTATATGAGTTCATTGCCGATGCCGTAGAAACGCCCTGTTTTGCTTCAACGCGCAGAGGGCAAAGTCAAACGCTAGCGACAATGAATCTCACTAGTAATTATGATAATATTTTAATTAACACTTAGATTCCAAGATGCATTTATTCATAGTTCCCTCCGTCTTCGATAATAATAATAATAATAATAATAATAATAATAATCACGCTAAATTGGCCATGTTAAGATTTCGGATTATGTTCTGCATAGGAGAAGCATACAAGATATCTTGCTTCAGAATTTCCTTTTGGTTCATCCGTAACACAGAAGACCCTTTTACATCTGAATACAAATATCAGCGTGATAGAAAAGACGCTCTTTAATTTGGGTCTATTCCATAAATTAGAAAAAAGTAACTTTTATTCACGACTTCGCTATCGTCCTCTTTTTCACCTTTCTGACTTACAAAGTTCATTCTTGTTCTGCATCATAAGGAACATCTTTATTGACATTTTTATTGACATTTTCATTTCATTTCTTGGTTTGTTCAGCCTTCAACTAAATACACCAGGTGTTACAAATAGGTTAACCCGTTAGAAAATGCCATAACCGGTGACTGGTAATATTCGAACAGTCAACGTTTTTTCGGGTAATATTTAGGAGAAATTGTAAAAAGCGAAGGCCGACGACAAACAAAAATCGGTCTAGAGTCATATTGCATTGATGTCGGTTGACCTAGGAACAGGTGTCTGACGCAGCAGTTGCAAGATATTAGTCATAGGCATACATATTCAAAAAGATACGACGTTAACAGTTACAAGATAAACACCTAGTAGATTAACATTTACAAACTCAACAGAAAAACAAATCCTAGATACAAATGAAACCTCCCCTGAAGTAAATGATAATTGACAGTAAAAGAAACAAGACATATGCATGTATTTATTGCATTGTACGGCACTAACCCTAATTCAAGAAGTCTAGTCTGATCGGCTGACAATATTTGAAATCTGCACCCTTGTGGCAGCGAACCAATCAGGCTTCTAAGACGAATAAACAGAAAGAGAGAAAATGCACTATTTATCCAGTTACTGGTGTAATTGTATCTGAAGCGGATTCACTCCTTAGCACCAATTCGTCCTTCCATTAGTTCAAACTTTCCCCAATTTATCGTTCAGAACCGAGATGAATGTGACTGAAAGCGAAAAAAAAACCAGCAATCCCACTGACCAATGAGATCAAATACTTGTTACGATTTTATTGCCTTAAACTCACAGAAAAGAGCGAAAACAAACCATTTTGTACCATTCAACAAATAATTTTTTTCCTAAGGACATAAAGTTAAAATTTACAACGAATTGTGAACTAAAATCCAAATAGTCATAAATTTTGTATTATAATTTCAAATGTATGAAGTTTCAGTTGAATTCCAGTGGTGTTCTGAATACATTCCAATATTGATGTTGATATTCCTGGGGTCTTGAACATTATAATGTGCCAATGACATGCAATGTGGCCATGTGTTTCAAGCTTTTTGATGTATCACAATAGCATAATCCAAAGCGTTCTTGTCTGAATTCACCATAATACCAATTTAATGTTTTAGTCCAAGAATATTGTCGAGCACTTTGTAATTCCAGTGAATGATATTTTGAATAATTAAATCCATCGAAATTAAAAACTGAACACAAAAGTAAGACTGGTCCCCCTTCAGATGCTAAGGAAAAAGTTAATAATTTAAGCAAACAGGTTTATATACACCTCTACTTGACATAGGTCACAATTACCGTTTTCTAGAAATATTCTTTTCTGGAATCATCAAAGATCAGAATCAAGACTGTAGCAAAAAAGTTTTCAGTTAATAATGCTCTTAATATTTAGTGCATAATCATGGATAAATATTGGCTTTGTATTATGTTGTTTACACAATAAATGTCACTGATCAGGTAGCCAATGAACATGATTTGAACCAATGTCAGTTGGAAAATACAGATAAATATCACCATATAATCATTGAAAAAATCCCACAAGCAAATGCTTTAGACCACTCGGCCCTCCGGGACCCCCTCCTTGCTTGTAATGTGGGCCATAATTGTTTTAAGTTTTTATACATAGTATGTAAGCAAAGGTTTTACTCCAGCGTGTGAAATGATGTTTCATGACAATTATAGACCAGATGCCAATTGAGAAATATCATTTAGGTGGGGCGTAACAAGTAGGCAAATGATGTGATCATATTTGCCATTTTGTAAACGTATGTGTCTGGAAGGTTTTCACATAGTACATTACGATTGCTTTATATTCTGCTAACCATGCCATTTCTAACCTAGTAACACATTTTAATGAAAATGACCATGCAGACACTGATAAAAGATAAGGAATCATGAACAATCAAATTATATAGGCCGTTCCACACTTACAATAGTACATTTCACGTCCAACCAAAGCGCAGCAGAATGCTTCATAGGTGTCGCTCTTATTTTAACAGTTTATAAAAATTCTCTGTGGATCAGTTGGGGATAGTAGGTGTCACTGTTTCTGTCGTCAGGAAATTTCCCTATATGGTATAATTTATCTGCAGTATTAGTTAATACTCTCCCTTTGCACTTTTTAGGATAGGTCTTATATTGCTCTAACATGTAAACACGTCTCTTGTCAAATGCTTATTTAAGCCATGACAAAGAATTCCCCCTCTCTGCAGTAATTTTATATAGAATAAGAATGTTAGATGCACAGGAGAAGACGGCAGTCCTTTTTAGAGTGACATCCATCTAACAATTGATTAATAGTAGATCACTAGCTCATAATTAATTAATTAATTAATTAATTAATTAATTAATTAATTAATTAATTAATTAATTAATGAACTGATAGATCCCTAGCTCATAATACCCAAGGTATTTAATTAAGTAAACGTGTAATGTGTTGCTTCTTTGTTTGTTGGTTAGCTTTCTTTGCTTTTTTTTTCTTTTGCGTTTTTAATAGATCAAAGAAACATTTGTCATTCGTGTAACCGAAACTTCAGCAACAAAAATAGTGTAAAATATGGCATAGACAAATTTAAAAACAACTCTTTTGTGTCCAAGTTTAAATTTAACCCGTTTGAGAATGGTATTATTACATAACATGTGTAGGTTAACAATTAAACATTTAGAATAAGAAGAACTGAATGAATACGTTAAATATACGACATGCCTCCGTTCTATTTAACAGTCGGTATGTCATTGATTAATCCGTTACCTTTATCACAGTCTGTGATGACTATAATTTTCAGTACCTGTGTGATGGCAGTATAACTATCAGTCCTTGAGGGCAGTAAAACTGTTAGATTTGAATACACAAAAATCAGTGTAAACGTTAATTTCGCTTTTCAATTAGTCCATTCACATTGTCTTCTTCGCACGTTAAAACGTGATTTTTGGAACTGCCATTACAAAAAATCGATCCTGTTGTAGATTCGCTATGACGGAAGGACGAGAGCTTGGGATTTTGAAACATTGTTCAGGTTTGGACAAGCAGCATCCTTACAAGTTAACGAAAGCTGTATCCAAAACGTTAAGAAAGAATTATAGTATTATGATATAACACATCGGTTGAAGTTGTTATCATGTTATCGGACTGATGTATTAAGATTTCTCAATGTTATATTCAGTCAGAAACACTTTTGAGTAGTCGGAATGTCCTTCAGTTACAATTTTCTTAATGTTTGACTTTCTAAATGGTAAACTGAATAACCCAAATCTCCTACACAAAATCCTAAGTTGTCTGAATATAGTCCACACAGAATAGATTTATATGATCGTGCAGAACAAGTCCAACAATAAAACTTATCAGTCACAGCGTAAAGCGACAGTTTACTTGCCCGATAAGAATAATGTAACTTCATATTTATGCATTAAACGCAGTTCGTGCTGAAGGCTGTGCAGCGAAAGCGTGTACTACAAGATTAATCAAAAGATGGCCTCTCAAGGAATCTGGTTTGGTTCTTTTCTAGTATGTGGATTATTACTCCAAGCTTCCAAAGGTATGTATTTTCATGCATTTTAAAACAATAATCTGTACAATTTTCATTATCGATTGGATATGACTTAAGGTGCAACCGAACCTTTGTTTCAAGCAGTTTACCACTGATACAAACATTTTATGATTTGCAGCAAAGTAATGTAATGAATGGGGATTTTATGAATGGGGATTTTATGAATGGAGATTTTATCGTTAACGTAAGACTGATACGTTTACATTTGTACGAAAATAGTTTACAAGGGAAGATTTTGAAATATACTCTAGATTTTATGCATTATAAATATTTCGATAAGTCAGCGGCATAATTGAGATCACACCATGGTGCGAAACTAGAAAAACGTTATTTATATCGCAAATATTAGATTGTTTTTAAAAGGTTTAAGTGCACCCAAGCCGTTTAAAACTATGGTTTGTATTGTACATATGATGTAGTATAGGTTTTTATTTGGATCGCTTATAATCATTTAAACATATTCCCTTTCTTTTGATTGTTTATATATACAAAACGCAACCCCTCTCGAACAGCCATCGTCATAATCATCATTGTTCTATGGCTATGAATGTACCATTCCATCTGAAATTGTCATTGTGATAAAATAAAGGTTGTAAAGGTTGTATCTGGCCAAGTGGTTTTCTTATCCAGCACTACTGAAAATTCAGTACTGTGTTATACTTTCAGTTCGCCACTGCAAAGACACACACACACATACACACTTTAATTCTTTTCTGTAGAACGACTATTATTGGGGATATAACGTTGAAAATCTTCAGCCGCGACATAATAAATTATACTTGTGAACAGAAACAAAAAAGTAAAATGTATTTATGGGGTAGGATGTCAGTATTCCAAAATCCACAAAAATGAATTCCTGCTTTTTATCTGGAGAGGGATTAAAGATTATGCAATTGCAAGAATATGCGATTGCTTGGTCTGGCTGCAGAGATTAAGACTCGTTCTTCTCACTCTGTAATAATTTCATGTTAATTTTGTTACTTTTTAAAAACTGTTTTACATTAGGGAATAGAAATTCAACAATCGACAAAAATACCTGAAAAGTTCTAATACTCGAAACTATAATATGTAGCAGAAAACAAAGCATACAACATTAATTCTAAAAACATGAATGGAAAGAATACATTGAGACTGATGCCGACGAGAACTTTGATGAACATTTCTGACTAATAATTTTAACAAGTAAATGCCGTCCCTTTCAATACCCTGCGGGCCAGTTGTAATCAACGCAACTTGTTTAAAATGAAGCGAAAAGGTGTGAAATTGTTGACTGATATTCAGGAATAATGTAAATGCAGAAAAATGCCCGCTATGTGACTCATTATCAGATTTAGGGCGTATGGAACTACGATTAGACTTCCTGTACATAATTTACCCAAGAAATCGTTCAATAAATAGACACCAAAATCATAATCTTTCTTTTTTATTATCACACGAGATATCTTAATTTAAGAGATACAACAATAAAAAAGTGATAATGAAGCCACTTCCTCACCCCCATCTCTCGCCTAAAAACAACTGTGTCAGAGAATATACAAGAAAAGCATTTTTACATGAATATATTAGTAGATCATTATCCATGCGTGAGATCGTGCGCCTTAGTTGACATTGTCAGAAATGTAAGTTATGTTAGCAGCATTTCAGAACTCTAACTAATTAATACTCATAATTACGTTAGCATAGTTAAGGTATCTGCCCGTGTGTGAGTGGAACACGTATTTAGGCCCGTTTGGTTGATTTTTAAGATAGGACATTGAACCAATTGTTTCTTATCGATATATGCCTGTGTTATTTTATCGAAGATTGTAATTTTCTAAGCGAAAATTGTTAAGCTGGGGTGACAGTTATTCTTGAAATTCTGGCTTTCGTTGTTTCTAAAAAAAATTTCAAGCCATATCCCTTGAGGCGACGTGTGTTTAAGTTGCAGAAAAACATGCATTTTAAACAGCTTCTTGCAAACTTATGAATGTTAAATTTAAAGACTTAGGTCGGAAGACAATATCTTTTAAGTAAAAAATAATAGCTTCAAGACCGACGTTACTCCTCAATGTTGATGAATTTTAAACTTGTATAAGTTAGCTTCATGTGCAGTACGACAAAACATCTTCAGTCCTACATCCAGTACCTGACCAAACCTTAGGAGTTGCGTCAAGCAAAGATGAATATTAAATGTCAGTTCTCTCTTTAATCGTGTAATAAAAACTGTTGAGTCTTTTTCAAATTCTTTTTAAATGATGAGCCACAAAAATTAGCACCAATCAAAATTTTACTTTTATTAACTATGGTATCTTTTAAGCAATGAAACAGATCTGTGTATACCCACGAATTTATAGTGATTACTAGTATAAGCCACCAGAAGAAGGTAATGTACGAGGATACTCGTTTAACCTTTTACATGTGGCAACGAACTACCTCTCAACGGCATGCATAACGATGACCATACGATTATGTTTTGTTGTCCATTCATTTGTTTCTCCGTTATTCGATTAGTCTGTAGGTTTTCCCATCATGTGTCCAGAGATAAAGAGACAGAAACGGAATGGGATCTGGATCAGTTGAAGTAAAACTGTCATGCTGCCCAACCGACCAACACAGTGAGCGAGAAAGAAAGAGCAAGGGAGAAAACCTTTCAGCCATTTTCATATTTAATAATGATCTGTTTATGGTTTTTAAAAAATAAACACATCATTAAAAAGATTACAGGGTATGCGTGCATTCTAACCAGGGAATTTACTGTACAACCCTCTCGACAGGCTCATGAAACTACTCATCATTGTACACTTTACACAAATTCAATGGAACGTGTCGGGAACATATACTATATCAACCCAGTCTTTTGGGGACTAATATGCGTAAGGTTAATTGCAAGGTTTTCATACAGTTCAAATTCTTTTTTCTGCCTCCTACACATATTATCGTCCCTTGCACATGAGTGAGAGAGAGAACCAGGCAGACAGAAATAAAAAAGGGAAATCATGCGCACCTGTTCAATTTTTTGAGAAAACGAGGATAATAAGTTTATCCTATTTATTTTCTTAGTTTCAATAATGGATACTATGTAGAAATTCATAACTGATTTAGAGAATATAGAGGCAATAGTCTACTGTTGAAACTATACATATATGGAAATTCATACGCCGTGGGCGAATCACAATTTCAATATCAGCAGTAGTGGTATATCAAATTGCTTTATTAGCCGTTTAAAAGCCATTGTATTTTCATGCATTTACAATGAATGAATATATATATATATATATATATATATATATATATATATATATATATATATATATATATATATATATATATATCCACCATAAACGATCAAGCACAGCCTATGCTGAAGTCACACAATTTCTAATCTTTGCGTGTTAATAAAATACGAAAAAATAGTATATAAAAGAAGCAAATTATATCAACATTAGTTGTTTTAAAATACCAAAGGGTAGGCCAACATTGTATTACAATATATATGCAGAGACAACCCTGTTTCGTAAAGTTTTCAGTTTTAGGTTTGATGCTAAACAATAGTGCTTCATGGTGCTTACATACGTTGTGTGGCTGTAACATCTTGGATTAACGTGGTTTTAAATTTGATATAATTTTCTGATATAAAGATTTTCTGAAGACAAAATTATAGTTCAAACTTTGACAGACAAAACAGTAATATCCTTGTGCACTGCTACACTTTTGATGTTGAGAGCCCCACATTGTCATAATGTAGTTGTCAGTTTGTATCCATTATTGTACATTAAAGCACCTGCATTAATTTGTGGTGCGTAATATGATATCTAGGCATGGAAAGGTATATGCTTTCCTCTGCACGATATAATGTTGAAGATTTAAAAACAAACATCATATTTACAGGTTGCTACTTCTGCGTGAGAACATATGAACAAGTTTTCTTCTGCGCGATAATAGACCGCATTAGGAGAGAAAATTCGTTCAGTGAAAATGAGTTCATCATTCCCTACCAAAATGTATAACCTTATTTTAATATAATCGTCTTTACACCTAGAATTAGTTCAGGAAAAAAACTTATATGAAAAACCTTTATGTCACGATGCAATCCATGGCGAAACTAGGTACTTATTTTTTGCACAAAAAATGCCTAGATATAAAGCCTGCATTAGTTAGCAACAGCAATCATCATTATTATATACCATTTCAACGTCATAATAGACATTTTAGGAGATTGCTTTTCTGAATTTCAGCATAGAAACAACAATTGTTTTCTGGACACACGTGTCTTTTAATATAAGTCATTGCAATATGGAGAAATCAGGACAATATAAAATTAACGGAAAATGAATATATAATAAGGATATTTACTCGTTAATATCTTTCAGCCCATTTCCATGTAGTTCTTTAACACACTTATATTGGCGTGATGTATATTACAACTGTATGGTTTTCATGTACCATGGAATAAAACAGAGAAAGCAAATATACAATTCTTCTTCATTTGCCCATTCGTCTGCGAGAAAACAATTGATTTTGAATGTGCAGTCCGATTTTGCATCACTACGTGTACTGTATTATCATTATTTAATATCCTTCACTTTTGTATTTGTCGGTTTCATACCTCGATTGTAACTTTACAGAAATATTTCTAATTTCTAACTGTTTTAGCCTGTATAATGTGTCCTGGATGTTGAATTATTCATTTGCATATGGTATAGCCTACAGAACAAATGCATAAAATAACATGGTCGTATATAAACATGTTTGATAGGACCCACATAATTATCTCATAACGATCATACAATATATAAGCTTCTGAATGAACAACGACATCAGCCAGGCGCACAGAAACACCTATCTTAAGAGTCGACAAGGCGACAAACAGCATGCGAATGGCTGGGTAACTTTGGTAGATCAGTATATGTTGAATCATCTTCATTTAACCCAATTCATATGTGGTCTTTCTATAATCAAAGGTGGCTTCGTCGGATATCACCTTATAACCAATGGGGAACAACTGTATCAGGCTCAACATCAGCAAAAGATAACACAGTCTCAATTGGGATTACTTGACGGACTTAGTACAACTGACTCTTCCAAAAAGTTGAATACGGCAAGCACTACTAAAGGAATGTTTATCAGTAAATTGATTCCTGGACTGGAGGGATACACAAGTATGAACGGTACATATTTATACATTGCTTCATCTTCTTACCACACTTCAGGTGTCTCTAGAATTTATAAAAACAAAACGAACCAAACAACGCATCATCAGGTTTGAAATTTGAATAAATTATTTGTCTCCCTGTAATAAATGTGTCCCTCAATTTTATGTGTATGTTTTTTGATCAGTTTTATCGTGAGATGTAGTGACTCTAAGTTTCTCGTCCTATGTATATTGTCTCCATTAGATAACTTATGTCAATGAATATCTCTTACCAACAAAATGCAATAGTGATTGACATTCCTTCTGAGACCAGTATATACTAACACACACACACACACACACACACACACACACATATATATATATATATATATATATATATATATATATATATATATATATATATATAGAGAGAGAGAGAGAGATTAATAGACAGATATATAGATAGCGAGAGAGAGAGATAGATAGATAGATATAATGAAGACTTCGACAGAACTCAAAAGAGCATTTCGTCTAACAAGAACTAAATTTAACCTTTCAAATGCAGTATTGTTCAGGTTTCACTTAGACATTAGTTTATGACATGTACGCAGATTTTTAGCCATGTAAATACGCTTTCACACTAAAATATCATTTGTCTCTTTCCCAGTACCTCCCTATAGCATTTTATGGCACTTTCCGTTTATATCTTCTTCACGCACATATTTAAATGATGTAAATTTTAGAATACATAACATATTTTATCCTACATCGAGTTGTTTCTCGCTTTGCATGGATTCCGTTCTTTTATCTTTGAGACAGAATTAGGTCATGCTGCTGACTAAAGTTATGTTGTTCTGACTCCAATGCAAAATATATACTGTAGTTTACAAATTTTGATGTTGCTTACCTTCTGATATCTATGTCATTATATAAAAAGTTTTTGCTTTAAAATTCCCAATTTATTCATTATTGTGAATAACTCTCTCGGCATTTGTGTTACGTATATTGTTTTTCTACGTTATTACTTTCCTGGTGAAGGGCTAGATTAGCTTCAAAAGTTTTATAACTCCTCCGTTACCAGTTGTTTGCTTGATAATCTTATGAATGCAAACAGCTATGCATCAAAAAAGTTGATTTCTAAACGTTTGTACATTGGTATTAAAGAACTGCACGTTAAACTGGAATAGATAAATATATTTCACATACTTTACTGTACACGCTTTTCGGATGAGAATTCATAAGAAAAAGAAATATTGCTTGATCATGTTATGATTGTTTTCATATATTCGCCACAAGTATTAGATAACGGACATATATGACATGAAGTTATAATATGTCGAACACATATCTTCTGGATTTCAATAATCTCTTAATTTAACATACTAGCGATATTACCATACGGTCATTTTATATTGCAAATATTCTTATTTTCATGATGCTCGTTTATGTCATATCTCCCATATTTCTAATTTTGTAACTGTGTCGTAGGTCAAAATGCAGAGTATAAGACTTCAAGTTGGAATCAAAATCAGTATAAAAACCTGACAACAACGGAGCCTACACTTGGTGAATCTGACCGACTGAATACCACAAACGTAACCGGGGACGTCGAGCCGGTTGCTAAATCTACAGGCGCTCCAGTAGGCAAATCAGTGCTAGGACAGGATATCAACGATGTCATTAATCCAGGTATGCATCTAGTTCAAAGCAGACAATAACAAAATATTGATAAGTGTTACAAGATTAACAACACAACATGCGGAAACAAGCTATAATTAAAACATCCTTCTTGTATTCTTAATAAACAAACTAAATTAAGGAACTAGCGCAATATGACCGCTTGTTTAGGGATAGGTTTCATCAAATTGAATTTTACCCTGAAAATTGTCTTTATTTACAAAGTAGAATGATACGTTTGATTAACTTATGATATATACTGATTAGTTATTTATCAGCCTATAAAACGTGGAGTCATAACACAACCCAAAAAATGCAAAAGTTGTAAAGTCGTCTGGACAATATTACAACAATAGCAATTATCAAATAAGCCATTATATTTACAAAAATAGCAATTCTAAGGTTTTGGTCTTGTAGAAACGTCATGTTTGAATGAAAGGTGTAAACTTAAAGCTCATCAGATGCAACATAATAAGATGCATTTCAAGAACACCATAGTCAAAGGCTATGGGGTAACCCGTTTTGGACTTGAGCATACTTAATGTTAGATATAAAGCCAATCTCTCCCTGCAGGATACGAGGTCACTGATGGCGGGAGAGTGAGTCCAAAGCATATGCCTTTAAACCAGCATCAGAACCTAACAACATCAGAGCCACAATTTGGAGCATTTGACAGAATCAATGCAACTGATGTATCAGATGCGTTTCATCCAGCAGCAAACAACCAGTCTCAAAATCGGACAACAACAGAGCCTCAAATGGAAATCGTTGAAAAAATCAATACAACTGATGCATTCGAAAAGTTTGATTCAGCATCAGACATTCAGGCTCAAAATAGGACAGCAACAGAAACTCGATTAGGGGTCTTAGACGTACTCAATACGACTGAGACTGAGCCAGAAACATACAACCAGACACAAACCGGGACACAAACAGAGTCTCAGTTAGTGGTCATTGACAGAATTATTACAAATAACGTATCAATAGTGCTTGGGCCAGGAATAAAGAACCAGCCTCAAAACTGGACACGAACAGAGCCTCAATTAAGGGATTTTGACAGAATCAATACAACCGACGCATACGAAGAGTCTGAGCCAGCAGATAAACGTCAAGTTCAAAAATTGACAGCAACGGAACCCCAGTTAGAGGGTTTTGACAAAACCAATGCAACTGACGTATTCGAAGAGTTTGAGACAGAAACAAACAACGAGGCTCAAAATCAGACAGCAACAGATCTTCAGATAGGGGTATTTGAGAGAATCAATACAACTGACGTATCCAAAGAGTTTGAGCCAGAAAAGAATAACCGGGATCAAAATCGGACACAACAAATACTTCAATTTGGGGTCGTTGACAAAATCAATACAAATGACGTATACGAAGCGTTTGAGCAAGAAACAAACAACCAGGGTCAAAATCGGACAAAAACAGATCCTCCTCTTGGGGTCTTTGAGAGAATCAATACAACTGAAGTATCCGAAGATTTTGAGCCAGCAAGAAACAATCAGGCTCAAAACCGAACAGGTATCTTTGACATAATAAACACAACAGACGTACGCGAAGAGTCTGCACCAGAAGGAAACATTCATACTGAGCAACGGAAAATAACAGACACTCAATTAATGGTCTTTGACAGAATAAATACAACCGACGTTCCCAAAGAGTTCGAGCCGGTAAGAAACTACAAAGGAGTGATCTTCAACAAACCGGTAGATGGACAGGAGATGGACAATGACATCACCGCTGAAGGTGAAGTA